>JAQGBA010000100.1:0-67943 GCA_034698125.1 Prionchulus punctatus | reverse complement strand
TAAATTATTTTTTCGAAAACGGACACTTATTAATGGACAAATAAAAATCGCAAATCGGACACTTATTTCGGGACAGAGGGAATATTTCATAAATTTAAACACATTAAGACGAATGAATACTTTCTTTTTTTGCAGACAAGAAAGCTCGGTAGCGGAGGATTCGGTCAAATTTACCTAGCAAATGACAGAAAATTAAACTTTATCGTCGCATTGAAAGTCGAACCAGGATTAAAGAAAGAAAAAGCACAATTACCGATGGAATTACAAGTCATGAAAAGAATACAAGGTAAGAGAAGCTTGATCTCTATAATAGTTGAACCATACATTCTCATTGGAATTGCTTTCTTTAGGTCAAAAACATGCCGCAGTCCTGATTGGTGCCGGAAGTCAAGACGACGTAAATTACATAGCAATGCAATTGGTAGGGCAAAACGTTAGCAGCTTACGGAGAAGATGTCCAGTGGTGCCGAGACGATTTTCAAATTCAACGACAATACGCTTAGCTATACAATGCATCGAAGCAATCGCCGACTTACATTCCGAAAATATTTTACATCGAGACATAAAACCAGTAAGATCGAAGGCATTTCTCACTTTGATTGAAAAATATAGTTGGGAGATAATACAGTATAGTCTGATTGGTTGCGACATAGATCACAATGAGCATCACTTTGTATCGCTTTATTGTGCTTGTGTTGTGAATTAATTTGTTTTAAAATTCAGTCTAATTTTGCAATGGGTCAAGAATCGAGCGTCGATAAAAATAATGTGTACGTATTAGATTTCGGCTTAGCAAGATTTTTCGCCGATGCCGAAGGCAATTTACGACCGGAACGACAAAGAGCAGGATTTCGAGGAACGTTGCGATATTGTTCAATTTCATCTCATATGCGACAGGTGAATTGTCTTTTTTTCATAGAATGAAGCTATCTTTACCTTCTTTGTTTCCTTTCAGGATCTCGGTAGAAAGGACGATGTGATTTCACTATTTTATATGATTTACGAGTGTTGGAAAGGACAATTGCCGTGGAGAGACGAGAAGAATCACGCCGAAATGATGGAAACTAAAACGAAATATTCGCTAGACGTCTTAGCTAAAGAATTGCATGCAGACTTGCTCCGTTTCACATCACATTTAAACAGTTTAAAGTCAGCGATAATGACTTTTTGACAAATTATTAGATTCGATTTTCAACCAGTTTATTGTTTTCTAGATACAGCGATAAACCCGATTACGAAATACTATTGAACGCCTTCAAAGGATTAATGGATCTAACAAAGTCGAAATACGACCAGCCGTGGGATTGGGAAAACTCTTACAAATTCGTCCTCGACGAAGATAGCAAAAAGAAGCGATAAAAATTATTTCTATATTTGCTGGTTTTATTAGTTTTGTTTTTACCCACGAAATTTAAAATAAATTTTATTTTTCGATTGCACTGGTCCCTAACGTGTTAGCTATACCGTTTTCTGTTTCATTCTATGCAGTTACTTTATATCGTCCCTTCAGTTTCGAAAGGGCGTTATCTGCTGTTTAGTGACTTTTGAGAAAACGAGCTTTAAAGTTTTTCTGTTGGCCCTAATTTAAAAGGTCGTATCTGCAGATACGCCCTTTTGACTTTTGTTGTCTACTACTGTACACGGCGGCCTACAATGTAAAAAGGTGACAAAAGCCGTATCTCCAGTTCGATTCTTTTAATCCACGCGATTTTCACCGATGCAAAGCGCCCTTACTAATATTCCTCCTCATTATCATCTTCCAAAATTGCATCAGGCATTGGGAGGGCGTTTCGAACGCCTTCCGATGAACAAAGACCCTCGTAAAATGCATGAAACCACAACCACAATAGCACCAGTTCTACACATATCCGAAAGATCTTTTTTTTTCTTGTCCGATATTTCATACGACTTTTGAATTGCTGTAAGTTCCCATTTCTTGCTGTTTTTTGAACCTTGTCGTCGCTTGGGAAGAAATATCGATTTCACGAAAATCGGTGTTGCAGTAGTGGCACTTGAATGCGATAATATGCGGCTTCTCTTTTTCGTATCGCATAATTTTGATTTGCAGCCAGTTCATCTTTTTCCTCTCCGTATCATATGCGCGATTGGAGATCACATCCTTTGCCAATTGAATCAGAAATAAAAATATGGAATATAAACCTGAGAAGAATTTTTTAATTTCACAAATTGTTTGACGAATAACGCGTAATTTAATGTTAATATGGAATTTCTGACACGGATATTGCTATTCCTTGATCGCGTTTATAAATATCCTACATTGATAAACAATTAAAATGATGAAAATTTACTGGAAAAGCCGCTCAATAGCAATATTTTTCAAAAAATGTTCAGATTCGAGTATTACTTGAAAACGGGCAACGCATTTTTTTGAAACTGAAACTGAACTTCTGAACTTTTTTTGAAAAATTTTCAGCGCCTTTTGTGTTGAAAGCGGCTTCGAGTCGTAAACGAAGAGTGGCGACTGAGCACAGCAGGCGCAAACAGTCGAGTTAGTGCAGGCAATGATTTTAGAGAGACCGAGGCCTGATTGATCAGTTTTTGAGCGTTTTATTTTGACTATTACAGAAAGCGGCCCCGGTTCACTTAAGCAAGTGGTAGCAAATAAGGTAAATTTTCAAGGTTATCAAGTAATATTCGAATCTGAACATTTTTTGAAAAATATTGCTATTGAGCGACTTTTCCAGTAAATTTTCATCATTTTAATTGTTTATCAATGTAGGATATTGATAAACGCGATCAAGGAATAGCAATATCCGTGTCAGAAATTCCATATTAACATTAAATTACGCGTTATTCGTCAAACAATTTGTGAAATTAAAAAATTCTTCTCAGGTTTATATTCTATATTTTTATTTCTGATTCAGTTCGCTTCATAAACTCCTAATAAAAGCATGTCTACTTGTTCAGAAAATTCGACAGTTGTTGAATCCAATTTGGGAATGCCAATTGGACAGCTAACAACAGGTTCTATAGTTCTTTTTCTCAACGGCGCATTGATATTTCAAATGATCGCCAATCGGCAGAGCTTGCGGTGGAAGTATCACGCTTTGACTTGCCATATGGCTGTTTGCGATTTCTCTTCTGGTCTCTTTTTCGCAACGCTAGCATTGTCGAAGATATTCGGCGGCGAAGAACAGTATATTTTTAAGTGGGTGAAAGTGGATTTATTTTTGAGCGTTCGTTTAACAATCGTTAATTACAATTGCTCGTTGTATTTACAATACATTGCAATTCGCGATCCGTTCAAGTTCAAAACAAGAATCACAAAATGGCTTGTGATAAAAGTTCTCGTCGTCATATGGCTATTGATGACGCCGTACGTGATGCTGAAATCGACGTTCGTTTTATTTTATCCAAATCATCTCGGAACACTTTGCTTCTTAATCTTCGACGGAATCGTCATAAGCATTAGCATTGTCGTGACGGTTTTTCACTACTATCATGTTATGAAAGTCGCTAAAATCAAGAAGAGTCAAGAAATAGAAAGGCGACGTAAATGCAAATCGGATCGTTCGAGTTCAGCCAGTAGTTTGTCCGTGCAATGTAGAAACTCGTCGACGAAAGGATGGACCTCCGTGAAAATTTACCGATCTCTAATCATTACTGGTTTCAGTCTATTTATGTTTCTTTTGAGTTATTGTCCGTGTTTAATATCACACGCAATTGTAATAATTGAACAAGAAGATTTTGGTGAAGCGTGCCTACCAACAAAATCAGTCATCATGTGGGTCGTTATCCTTTTATTTGCGAGAGCAATTTTTGATCCTTTAGCTTTCATGATTCGCGAACAGAAGTTAAAAATTTCGTTTCTGAAATTCTAACTTTCGTTATCAAACGTTCTCTTTCTATTTTTAACACGTGTAAGTTTGATAAAAGTGCGTAGAAATTGTGCAAAATTCACAACAAAAGAATAAAATATTAATTATTACTTATCACTTACTAATACTCGCAAACAACTGATCTATTTTGGGATTTGTAAGTAAAAACCTGTGGTTTTTCAGTTTCGCTGTTTAGTTAATTTTCGAATCACTTTTTTCAAAGTTTAACAAAGACAACCTTATGTAAATTGAACCAAACATCAACTTCATTTTTTATTATTCTTCATGCAAAATACCATTTCACAAATTGAAACGAAACGTAACGTACTACGGCATTTATGCCGCACAAAAAACAAACAAGGTACGTTATTTTTAACGATAAGATTTTTGGTATCGAGAACGGGCGCCTGGACCGCCGAATTTCTTAGGTTCGCATCGACGAGGGTCCGCCACCAATAAACTTCTATCGTATTGAACCAACATGTCTTTCAGTTCTTTTTTACTTGCTTCGTCGACGTCTAAAAGCGACTTTTATCGAAACATTAGGGCACTTTCATAACAGACATAAAATTTTTCTTACATTTTTGATAATAAGCCACAATCGCTTTCGAAATAGCTTGACGAATGGCTGAAATTAAACAAAAACGACACTGAATTTAATTTCAATTCTAAAAATTCAAAAAAATATTGGAAATATATATTACCATAAACTTGGGCGACGTTACCGCCTCCGTTAACACGTACTCGAATATCGACGCCGGCGAAACGTTCTTTGCCAAGCAACAAAATCGGTTCTTGCAACTTAGAAATACGACGAAATTTGGAACGCAGAAATCCAAAACATTAAAAAAAACAAATTTTGTTTACTTTGTATCGCAAAATTTGCGGTTCGATAAGATCTAATGGTCGGCCGTTGACTTTAATTAAACCGTGACCTCGTTTACAATAAGCCACGGCGGTGGCGGTTTTCTGAAGAAAACATGTGTTTTGAGAAAAATGCTCGAAATCGTAAATACGAGTTAAAAATTAAATTGCTTACTTTCCGACCGTACACTTGAACGGATTGTAATTGCTCCTTCGGCGTGGTCATTTTTATTTCTTGTTTTCCAAAACTGTTCGGTTTTCAAGACGAACGTCGACAAAAATTGTATAAAATTCGCGAAATTCCGCTGAAAATCGTTCAACCTACGCACAAAACGCAACTAAACTAGTTACAAATTGATATACGTACCTTTTATTTATGCGTAAGTACGCGTTGATTTGAAATTGTAAGTTGTCAGTGCACAGTTTTGTCGCGCTGTCGGTAGGCTGTGTTCAGACATTTTCAGTTTTAAGCTGTAACCGTTGAATGGAAAAAAAGCAAGAATAATATTATTCTCTATTCCATTCTCTGTTATGCTCAATTTCAACTTACACATTGGTTTGCAGTAGTAATTGCAGCCACTCAAATATTTTCCTTAGGTAACAAATTGAGATTGGCTGACTTGCTACTTGGTGGTTGGTTTAATATTTTTCTGTTTTTAGAAACTGATTTCAACAATTTCAAAGTTTGACGACTTTCAGGAGTAATTGCAGCTACTCAAATATTTGCCTAAGGTAACAATTGAGATTGTCCGACTTTCTACAAAGTAAGTCAGTCGTGTGAATAAATATATTCCTTGTTTCTAGATTCTGATTTCAAACAATTTCAAATCTGACTTGACGTAGGGTAATTGTATAATAGTCGTCAAATAAATTATACATTGCTTTTATTTGTTTCTGTTTTTCGAAAAATAACTATACAACAAAGAACATTCGAAAAAAACGAAATTGAAAACAAAAACATAATTTACAATAATTAAGGTAACATTCGTCCGAATTCTGCGATTAGCAAAGATTTTCGAGTTAAATCCCACATTCGAGCTGCGAAATGAAACCAATTCTTTTCATTTTGAATAGATGGACCGAAAGATGGACGCGATAACGAAACTATTTGATTGCGAAAATCGCGTAAAAGAACTTCATAATCCGGTATTCCGCGATACGTCGAATGACCTAACATAACGTAATAAGTGCTAAAAAAAGTGTCGAAAACTCTTTTGTCAGAATAAATGTTACTTTCAGACTTGTATCCTCTCGGTTTCATGTCTGGTAAAGCGAAAAAGTTAGCTCGACAATCTGGTAACGATTGATAACAAGGATAAGTCGAATTTTTTAACGAAACGCCGTCTAAAAATCCAATAAAGAAAATAAAAGTTTGTTTCGATAAAAAGGCACGCTTGATTTACCAGTGAACAGTAAGTTTGAATCTTGAAATGTTTTTTCGATAACTTCACACTTTTTCTTGACCGACATAACTGTGAAATCCTCACGTTTGGCACGATTTTGAACGAAAACTGAAAACAACAAAAATAAAATGAATACTTCCAGAAAACTTGAAATCAATAAAGTGCACCTATGTTCGGATAGTGATCCGATCCAGATGGATTTTCGGACATGGGTACGCTTGGTTTCAACATTTCGCACGTTTGCAAAAAACGAAAAAGGTTTGCATCAACGAAATAATCGACCAAAACGATAACCACGTGGCACACTTGCATTAAAAACGATACCATTTGTAAAGACTAAAAGCAAGAAACTAGGTAAAATGAGAACCAAACGAAAAAGTAGAAAAAATTTAATTAAGTGCTTACTTCGATTTCAATATAGTTCTCGAAAGTACTATAATCGTAATTATAGCGTCGATCGTTCATAATCAGTTGGTCCATAACGGATGGACTTAAAATCGGCTGAAATTTATGAAAAAAATTAAAAAAGTGATAAGCTCCATAAAACTTGCCCTGAAACAAACTGGACCGACCTGAGAATCCAACAAAATTATCCGATTATCAGTGACGTAAAATTGAATGCCTTGCGTCTGATGACTGGCAGTTTCGGTGCATTCCTTGCTAGCAGGCCGAAATATATATTGTCTAAAATTATTCCGTTTCGGAAAGTAACTCGAAAAGTTTGCTTTTCAACCACTTTCCTTTACCTATACATATCAAACGGATCGTTTCCACCTACCATGCTAAGCAGAGTGGATTTTCCTACTCCTTGAGGGCCTAATATACCCACTACCATATAATCCGGTTGTTCCAACAAATACTAAAATAGAAACAAGTTTCGGTTGCGATAATGTAATTGGGACGCCAATTCTCTATTACTTCCAATGCAGTTTCAGACCATTCCATACTTTCAGTGACCAACCTAATTCCTCCTCGAAGCGTCCTCGAACCCTGGTCCGATTTAGAATTTATAGTAGCGCCTATGACTGAAGAAGAGGCAAAAATTAGCTTCGAGGTAAGTAAGTTGAAGTGAACATCTTTGGAAACGCACCGGCGTCAACTGGTTTTTGGTAACTTTGGTAAGTCGTTTGACCGGTTACAATCGGTTTTTTAATACTATACGATTCAGATTCGTCCCGATATGTTGTCACTAAAGCAGGCGACGACGTTCTACTCGGCGTTTGTTGCCGGCTTCTTATGGCGGTAATGGATCTGCCGACCGTCGGCCACTCTTCGTCTTCTTCTTCGGCACGACGCGGTTTCATTAAGATAATTGGCGGTTTGGTCATCGGCGGGTCGAAATCCTTGCTTTCATCTTCCGTTGAACGGTCCTAAAATCGAAACACACATGCAAAAATTTAGAAAACGTGCCAAAATTCTTAAAATTTCCAAAACTAGCTTACCGGCGATCTTGCATCGCGTTTCGAAAAAGGTTTCCGTATCGCTCCGCCGCGGCCTCTTTTTTGGTTGTCCATTCTTAGAATGCAGTTGTTTCGGTGAGTTTTTTAAGTTATCTAAAATTGCACGTTTGAAACATAAATATGCCCTAAATGTGTGCACCGCGAAACAAATTAGCTGTTTTGAAACGAAATTAAATCTGAATACGATTGGTCGGATACGAAACAATAAATGTGTGTTTTTTAAACGAAACTCTTCAGAAACTTAATACGAAAAAGCGCAAGACATGTTTCAATTACTTTTTCACACATAGGATACAAAGCCTTGCTTTTTTAATCTCACTGAGCTTATCGTAATGTCAAGATATATAATTTCAAGACACCAAAATGTATGATTTTGTTTGGCTCATTTCTCAAGTTTGTGGATTAGTGATTTCTAAAGTCAAGTGTGGAAATTAGAATTTTATGCATATTACGTTACTACTCCAATAGAAACATGGCAAAGTTATTTAATTTTTGTTTAATAAAAAAAAATCTATTAATTTCACTGCTTTTAACTGGTATGATAAGAAAAATATACATCAGAAAAACGTTTTCTTTTTTATCAAATACTTTTACTCGCCTCGTCGTATCAGTCAGTGAAAGTTAATAAAATATCTTTACGATTTGAAAAACGACCCCACGAGCAGCGTTTTCATTTCAAATTTCCGCCTCTCTAGCGGTATATTCCTGCAGGTTGAGTTTTGTTGTCATACTGAAATGTTGCCTTTTCATCAGCTGATCGGGCGAAGAAAGTGAAACAGCTGCGCAGCAAAACTTGTACGTTTTCAACCAGTTTTCCTTTCAATTTTTGGCGAACTTTCGCCAATACTTTGTTCATTTTTTTCAACACATAGTTATGCGTTTACGTGCAATTTCGACGTTCAACTCGATCGAAAATTAAATTACGAAATTATAAACGAAATTTATCAAAATTTATCGGAAGAGGAACTTATTTGTGTTACTTATATATGGAACGTTTTCGAGGATACATTTTTTTCGACCTATCCTGGATGCCGTTCAAGTTGGACATTCGGTTAAACGTTAATTATTTTCTATATGTAAATATATCGCGATAAGCTACTATTTATGCAAGAGATACATTTCAACGTGAAAATAGCCAATTCACTTTTTAAGTGTTTTATTCGGATCAGCGATTCTAAGCTTTAGATCAGAGACGTTATTTGTTCTTGTTTTCATTTTATTCCACAATGACGTCCGCCGAGCAACGAGAATTCGCCCAATTTTGTAAATATTTCACCATCCGTGCTATCCAAGTGATCGTTCAGTCACGTCACGGACGAAAAATACGAATGCCGAGTCGAATCGTAACTCAACGACGAGATTGGTTCAGTTTGAATATCGACGAAATACCAGAAATCAATCAACAAATAATTCAGTCGTTGAGCGGTCATTATTTGCCGACGTTGGATTGCGTTAACGTTTTAATCTCCTTACGCACATCGGACGGCGAAACTTTGCACTTGGAAATCTGGCAATTGAATCTTGATAGCGAGCAAATCGCCGATAGTTCGTCGAACAATCGCAATCAATTGTATCATCGAATGAGTATCATGCTTAGATCTATAATCGTCGCTAGTCGAACGACGCCAGCGTATAAATTGTACGCTCGACGTCAAGGTGCCGAATCGTTCGTACTTTGTTACGAGATTTCGTGCGGATCGCCCAATCCCCAAACGCTTTTAGGGGACGGCGTTAAAACTGCCGAGCTTGGTTACGTCGTTAGTCCCTTCGGTAGCCTCAAGGCTACGTTACATTATCGAACAAAAATGGTTATATCGGGCGATTCTCCCGAAGTGAGTGGTTTTATTCTTTTTTCAGTGTCGTTTTCGGAAACGGAGGTTGGGATTCCAAAAATGCGGTGAAGTTTAATTCTTAATTTATTTTTTTGTAGAAGTCTGCCATAAGTCAGTCGGTTGACGAAAACTATTACCAAAGTAATTTCGATCCGAAAAAACGCAGAAATACAACCGTCGAGTTTCCTCACGAAGCGCCAGTTCGGCAAGAACCTGGTTCGTCGTCGTCGTTGCCCCGTCATCATAAATGCAACCCGTATTATCAACAACCCGTTTTACATGAAATCGGTCCATGGCAACCATTGGCCGAACCATCGCCGAGTAAAATATTGCCGATGCCCGATTTTTCGCCGTGTTTCAGCACTTTCTCGACTTCGCCTGAATCCGCCGATTTTTATCCGTATTCGCCGTCGTTGGGACGAAAACCGTCATCGGTGGCGTTTCAAGTCGGCGCTACGTCCGGTTCGAGCTCCGAAGAAGGCGGTAGTTGTCATTTTTTGCAATCGTCTGGTGCCGTTGTACCATTTGGATTAGTGCAGACGGGTAAATATTTTTAGTTTAAATGGCGTTAAACAGTGACGAAAAAAGTAACATTTAAATTATAGGCGCTGAAACGACTCCAAAGCGTAACAGTAGTTCGGGAATATTTCGCTTAGAGTTGTCGGAAGTCGCTGGATCGGCGAAGCCGAGCAGCGTGCCTGATTACTTCGGCAGAGGTCGTTCGTCGTCGTCCGTCATTAAATGCGATTCGTTTCCGTTTTCTCAACTTCTGTCATCCTGTTCGGCGCCCGCTTTCGGAACGACGACAGCGGTCGGTGGTTTCGTTGGCGGGCCTCAAAGAGGTAGCCAACAGTTGGCGTTGCGCAGTCCGAAACGAACTGTAATCGAAGAAGAAGTACTGTCGGATGTCGCCGGCGTCGATGCGAATTTGGAAGATTCGCGCGAAATTACGACCAGTGACGGTGTGAAAATCTACGAGAAACGAAAGAAAAACGGGAAGAAAAAGAAGCACGGCGAAAGCGAACGCGAACGAGCATCCGACGGCGAAGATTCGTCGTCGTCCGACGATAGCTTCGTACGTATTGAAATTAAACCCGTTTTCCTACCGTCGCAAACGTCTGCCGGCGACGCCACCGTTTTCTTAAGTCAATGTAAATTAGCGCCGACCCAATTAAAATCGTTTCAATTTTTCGAACATCGACGAGTCACCGACGATGGCGTCGGTGCTTCGTCGCCGTCGAACGATATTCAACGTGCGAGCATTGAAGAAATCCCAGCGCAATTGAAGGACTTCGAAGAGAAACAAAAAATGTTCGACGAGTTCGTTAAATCGCTGCTTAAGCAACGCGCCGGCGAGGAAGACGAGGAGAACGATGAAACGTGATAGTTGTTGGAATGTTTTTATGCGGGCTACAGTTTTTTTACCTCATTCGAACATTATTAACCGAACAATTATATTATGAACTTTCGATGTCGAAAGTTGTTTCATCTCCGACAAGACTCGTCGTAGTCGTCGTTGAAAAGTTGTCAGCGGAAAAGCAGAAACTGTTTGAAAATTGTCTATATTCCTTCGTTGTAACGAACTTTTGTAATTTATGTAGGTATTTTTCTTTGCGACTTTGTGTACGGAATTCGTTTCGTCCTTATTTGTCATTTTTTCTGCAACGAGCTCCGCGGTTTTCTTTCGTGAACGTTTTTCCTTTTCATTTTTAGGTTCTTTTGTTTCAATCAGTTTAGTGGGTTTTTATGTTGATGTGTAAGTTTGTATGGATAATTTTTCAGTTGCGTGCTTGACGACAGAATTCTGGGTTAATTATACATAGATAACATGTTTTTTAATGTTAGTAGCTTTTTCTGTTCCGTTGCCGAAATTTGCGCCGGTCGCTAATTTTCGACGATTTTTCCCGTTTTTGGTCATGTTTTTTTAACCGTGTAAAAAATGTAATTATATTGTGTCATATTATTTTGTGTTGTACTTTCAAGCGTAGCACAACGACGCGTAATCGAATACTCTGTTGTAATTTCGGTATAAAAAAGTTTTCTCGTTGCTTTTTTTGAAATGCTTGTTTCTTGAGATGCATTTTTTCGTTTCGTATAGATTTTGTGGAAAGTTTTTTCGTTCGTTGTACAGATCTTTAGTCATCACTTTTTTGTCTTTGAAACAAGAAAAAGGAATGAAAACATTTTCGTCAAAATATTTATAAACCAGAGAGGTGTTTACATATTTGGTAAACTGAGAATAGACAGGAAAAATTTTGCGACGAAAACATTAATTCATTCAATTCGCATTTTAATTGCGTAAACGAATTTTGCATAGTTAGTAGTCTATGATGACTCGTTTGTCGTCGTCGAGCGACGATGAGTCTGTCCGTTATCGACTGTCTCTATCGTCGGACGATGTCTTCATCAGACAAAACAAAAAAGATACTCGTTTTGTTGAATTAGCGAATCGAATTTCAATGGCGTGACGGTGAATGAAAACTCGTTTTTTTCTTTTCGAAATCGAAGTCAATTATGATGACATTGACGACGGTTTGAGATCATGAAAAACTTAGCAATGATGACAAATCTTGTTGCACAGTTATGATTCGTCATTTTCAAAATTTCCCAGACGACAAAAAACGCTGACACAAACTATTGAAATCTTTGCTTTTATATTCATTTCCCCATTTCATCACCGCTTTTTGGAAATAGAATGTGATTTGCTTATCACGTTTCACATTTTCGACGCATTGCCAATAAAAAAAGTCGTAAATATTTAGCTTGCGATAAATAGGTCAAGTGTCGAAATTAATTTTTTGACATGTTGGATAAGGTAATTGTGTACTTTTTTTTTGCGACAAATTTATAAAAATCAACTCGACTCAGCACTTCAGTCGCGACTTTTGCGATTCTCCGCAGTTTTATATAACACAAATAATGTTTCACGTGAATGCAATGTACAAGTTTTAAGTTTGGTTCACTTTTTCGTCATATTGCTGTTGACTTTTAACGGCAAAATATTTGTTTGAAATAGTTTTCGTTCGTTTTCACGTGAAACGCATTTTCTTTGACTGGACTTTCATCAGACAAAAACTTTTGCTAATTTTAGTAACAGTCACAATCATCACGTATCCGAATAAAAACTGTAGTAATAAATTGTGGCTTCGCTATATAAAGAATAATGACGAAATAAGGTTAAGAAATTTGCAAATTTTCGAGAGTAAGGATTTTAACGCTTCAATTTTAACTGTTTTACATCGTTCTTGTTTTGAGGAGTTTATTGGATTAATGCTTGTTATGTTTTTGACACAGACCAACAAACCAATTTATTTTTCTAGTAATTTTAATAATTCAAACACAATACACATGTAAATTCATCAATTCATCGAAGAAAGAAACATGATTTACTGGTATTTCAAATAAAATTATTTAAGTTTCGCGATTTCCTTGCGGTTTGTTAACTTTGCAGCAATTTTGAAAAATATTCTGTATTCGACCGGCTGGCGATTGCCAAACGGTTTGTATTTTGATTACGCATACCATTAACGAGGCAATACCCAACATGATCCGAGGAATAAGAAACAACCAATCCGTTTGATTATGTACGAAATAGTCGCCGAATCCGATCAAACATATCGATTGAAACATAAAATAAATACTTTCCCACATTATTCAGTTTCGCCAATAAACCAAAACCAACGAAGCAAGCATTACCGTATTCTCTCGTGAATAAGACCGAGTCTTATTCATTTTCAATGGCTCCAAAAAGGGGTCTTATTTACGAGGGGGTCTTATTTTCAAGAGAGGTAGACATTATTATTAATGTATAGTGACTTTAAAGAAGTCGAAATAGAACAACCCCTCAAAAGTAACCCTTTCCCCTCGAAAAGACCCCGGGTCAGGCCCATTCGAAATAAAATAACCTCGGGGTTTATTTTCGAACATTTACGGTATACTACAAAGTTAGCAAGCATTTTTACTCAAATTTCAAAAGTTATAAATATACACGCTTGTATAAATCATAATTTATTGTCGCATTATGCATTGCGTTTGTCTGTCCTCATAAAATTTGACTGCATCTCTTACTGTTTTAAATTAGGACAACATAATTAATTGTTCTTATTGATTATTTCAGATCCTAAATTAGTTCCATTGTAGTTCCACCCGAACGATTATAAATATGACCTTAAATCAATTCGTGACGAAAGGGAGTAGTTTTTTGTATAAATTAATGTATTAATGGTTTTGTGGACATTAATTTGGATTGCCTAGTTTATCTTTGATGAAAGTGTTTCGCGATCTTATTTGTTAATATATTTTTTTTGTATGAGAACTGTTAGTGTTAGAATTCATTGAGAAACGATAGTTATGAAAAAAAATATTGTAAGTTTTTATTTTTCCGTAAGCACCTTAAAATTTGATCATCGAGCGCAGGGGCAAGAGTAATATGACGATTTTTTCGCTCGTTCTTGTTCTTTTATTTTGTAAACAGCTTTGAATTAACTGTGTTCTGATATTTTATGGTTACAGAACTAAATGAAAAATTAAATCAATCAACCAAATCATGGTCGAATTTTTCAAAAGCAAGCTCATTATTACAGTGATTTATTGATATAAGTAAGCATTGTTTTGTTTCTCTAAAGTGTATTTTTGCAGCTTGTACAACCTTTTCTGCGAACTTGTTTGAAAGATCGAAAAATTTATCTTTCTTTACACATTAATCTCGATTGTAAATTGTTCTTCATTTGTGACTTTTTGCTTTCTCCTCGAACGGTCGTGTGTAGCTGAACTATGCCTTCTAAAGACCCAAATAAAAGGAACACAAAAAATGCTAAACGTCCGGACGCGCGCGAACCAAATCGACAATCGAAATTTGAAAAGAAACGAGACAACAAACGAACAAATCGTACTGTAAAACCTGGTCATACTGCAAAAGTCGAAAGAACTCGTACAGCGACGAAAACAAGTAAAACGAAAACGACAAGAACAAAAACTACTCTGACAAAAACAAAGACAACTCGTGGAACGCCGAAATTGCCTCAATCGCAGTATTTGACAACGCTTGGAAAATCGGGACCGAAACAATCGGGCGGAACGACGACACGTGCACGTGGGGGAAAAACGCGGCAAGATGGATCACGAATGACAATGACGCAACGATCGGTAGGTGAGGAAACTGAAGTTGGAAAGCGAAAGGGTGTGTTGGCGTGCCTTTTGCCACAATCGAAAATCACGCGAATCATCATCGGGAGCACGTTAGTGATATTGTTAATCTGTTTAATCGTGGGAATAACCGTTTCTGTCTCCGTTTCTGTCTCCGTTAGCTGTCTCCGACTCTGGAAAATGTAACGACGATGGTAAGAAAAAGAAGCATTTTCAATTTATTCTTTCAGAAATGACTGTGAAACAGTTGCAGAATGTTTGTTTATACAATATTGACTACGACTAGGTGCCAGACTGTTAATGAGGTCTTTTCTCGTGTTAATTGTCAGAAAATGGTAACGCTTTGCTTCTTATTATTGTGTTGTTCATTTAGGAAAATCAACCGTACAACGACAACGAATATTATCAGCCCGCCACAATTACGCCTATTACTTCGCTTTGTCAAAATCATAATTCGTGGTTATTATTTTCGTGACCGATATGTTTCCGACTATAGCACAGTAGAGTGCGATAGCCTTAAAGTTGGAGCCGAAGTAGAAGTGACAGTGAACGCCAAAGAAGCTAAATGGGACGCAGAATTGAAATTCAGACCGCACAGAGACCGTGGAACAAAAGAAGTTAACGTCCCCCGTTGGTACTCCTTGCTACTTGAACGACGATGGTATGCCAAGATTCGGTCGTTGTAACAGTCAGAAACAACGCGATGTAGCCGAAGATCTGACTTCCTTTGAACAAAACGAACTTGCTATCGACGGTAAACGGGGAAAATCAGATTCACGTAATTGCCTACAAGTTGACAATGACAACGATTTCTTCACGTGTAGTGATTTCTTTTCTGGTTTGCATTAGTTTCTTTCAAAATTCTTGTTACGTTTTGTTTATAGCTTTGAAATACTCAACGAACGACCACTGTGAAAAGATCCCTTGCGCCACCAAGTTAGATTATCGAACTTGCAACGATCCAGCTCCTCGTTTCGGTGGTAAACCATGTTGGGAAGACGGTACTAAAGGGTTGGAACCTCGCGATTGGCCGATTCAAATTTCGGGACTAAATGCCCATCATCATGTCGCCAAGAGAAACCAACAACCGCTTGTTATTCATTCATGCAAATTTTCATTTTCGGCATTCAGCGGCAGTGATGCCAGTGAATTCAAATATTATTGTTAAGGTGGGAAAATTGGCAGATGCATTATTGGATCATGCTTACCGTGTGAACCTAATAGTTGTTAATCATTTTGACTGTACTTGTTCTATTAAAACGTTTTTTTTTATACTTATGTCTTTACTACTTGTTCGAAATCTGTACAATCTTGTCAACACATATTTATGTATGAATTTTCGTGAATAAACACATCGTTTTTCCTTGCATTTCTACTTAACCCAACCATTTCTGAAAATTCTATTTAAAATATAGTGGCAATTTGATGTAGGATAGTTTGCTGTGTATTGTTTACATAAAACTGACGATAGATTTTCCACAAACACAACAAATTAGCAAATATTGAAGTTTCATAAATTAGTAGCTTTAGCCAATTTTTAGGCTTTTAAAATGGTGCAAGCTTGGATTTTAAATGATAAAATTACCGATCCTAATTTACCCAATCAACGAACGCCTAACGTAGACGTCAGCGTCGAAGAATTGAAATCATTGGGCGTACTATACTACAAAGTTAGCATCAATGATTTTTGCTGAATTTTTAAAAATTGAAACATAGGCTTGTGGAAATCATAATTTATTGTCGCACGCTATATACTTTGCTTTTTGTCTGTCCTCGTAAAATCTGTTTGCATCTATTTTGCTTTAAATTAGGACAATTTAATTGTTCTTCATAATTATAGTTCCATTTGTAGTTAAACTCAAACGATTATGAAAATGACCTGAAAACAATTCGTGACGAAAGAGGATACAATTATGCCGATCAGTGTTTAATTAATAGAGAAAAAATGCCGGATTATGACAAAAAAGTGAACCATAAATTTGTTTAATTACTATTATATTCTTTCCATTATGAATATATTAGATTTTATAAGGTCAAAATGTTTGCTGAAGAACATTTGCACACCGATGAGGAAATTCGTTACGTTGTAGAAGGATCGGGATATTTCGATGTTCGAAATTTAAACGACGAGTGGGTTCGAATTTTGGTATTACCAGGCGATTTAATTATACTACCCGCAGGAATTTACCATCGTTTCGTTATCGATACAAATGTAATAGGTTAATCGTTTATTATTATAGTTTTCTTGCTATACATTCGGACGTTACAGCAAATCATATGCAAATGCGCCTTTTTGTTGCTTTTTTCAGGATTACATAAAAGTCATTCGCTTGTTTTGTGGGGAACCAGTTTGGGCTCCTCATAATCGTCCAGCCGACGAAATGCCGGCGAGAAACAGTTACTTGCAAATGGTGAAAACTAATTGAAGAAATGGAAGTTGATTTTGTAAAGGTTGATTATTTGGGTTGTAATTCCACATTTATTTATCTACAGTTTTATTGAAAATGACTTAAGTACGATTTCCCTTTTAGTAATCTTTATGAAATAAAAATACGATGTTACCGATAAAGTTCTGTGCTTTCTTTACATGTCATTCTCGTTAACCTACAAAATGTAAAGATAAGCTGTTAAGGCGATGGAAACTTATAAACTTTTGTTCATTTGTGTTTTATATGGACTTCGTGAAGTCAAAAATTTGTTTCAGAGTTTCAAACAGTTGTTCATAAAGCAATTTAAGAATACAATGAAAACAAGAAAGTTTCGAAATTTTAATTCTTTTTTCTATTCGACAATAACTGGAACGAAAAGCCGACAAAAGTTTTTCACTGAAAATTCAATATTTATTCGAGCGGTTTTGTTCACTTTTCGCAATACTTCACACCGAAAAAAATTTTTCCTCGGAAGAATAAAGCACTCAAAAGAAAGTTGAAACCAGTAAATACGCTAAAAACGCGTATGCAAACGAAATTAAAAGTCGGAAGCGAAATGATATAATGAATTTTGTTTGCTAAAATGTCTCGATTATGAAATATCGTAGCTACTTTTTTGCTATAAAAAAAACTTGTTTGGTCGGAATCTTATAAAAACTACCCCCTAAATTAAGTTAAAACGTTATCATCTTGCGAATCAGTTATTATCGTTTGTATATTGCACCTATTTGCGTAACTCGTTTTAGCCGGTTTCGAATTCGTTGGTTCGGGTTTAAAACTTGTTCCGATATAGTTTCCGGTCAAATTTTTGTTTCGTACGGCTTCCTTCGAGTTTCGCTTCCGTTTTACGCGGCCGAGCTTTCTAGCTTTCGCGAAAAATTTGCTTATTTCAATGCTGTTTTCGTTATTGTGTCGACCGATAGTTGTTTCATTCGAAAAATTAATATATTGATAAATTTTTTCGAAAAAAACATGTCGTTAATTCGTATTTCGTCTTTATTTTTGGAAGAATTGCGATTTTTATTCTACATTTTCGTTATCGTCACCGTCGCCCTTAGGCGCTATTACGGATGCGGTTGGCTTCTGGCGGAAAGCTGACGAGTTGAAAAAACGAACCGACCTCATTTTTTGTGATTGAAATTTAATTTTGGAGTCATTTTTTTAAACACACGCTTGGGTATGCCTATAGCTGGAGTTTAATGGCGAAAAACTTTTAGACAAAGCCGCCATTTAAAAATCTTACACTTATAAGTTGATCTCGATTTTTGTTTGCTTTAAGCCTTATTTTTGACGCTTTCAGAAAGTCTCGTGTTTGAAAATGATTGAATTTTGTTGAAAATGTGAAACTAAAAAGTTTTGTTGACATTCTGCTCTTTTTTCTCGGCCCGATTGAGATTTCAAATTGTTTTACGAAAGAAAAATGGGTTTTCATTTTTAATTTATCTCTAAGTATTTTTTTAAGAAATAAAAATAACTGAAACAGTTTTTACGTTTATGAAATTCTTCCGATATGTGGTTGCTAATGACCCTTTATTAGCTTGTTAGAATTATTCGAAGTTTTTATATTTTTCAGGCGAGCCGATTTAAATTTTAAATTCGTTTAAATAAAATATTTCGCGACGTATGGGTTTAGATACGCTTTGGCCGAACGGCGTGGATAAAATAAAAACCGACTGTACGTGTTCGTTGTCGGCCGATGAAAATACGAAAATACAAATCTCTTCGTACAAGGAGTCGAAATATAAAAAAATCCTGTGCTATTTGGGCTCGATTTTAACCTTGGGCGCTTTACGTTTGTTTTTCTACTGGAAACCGACATGGCGCATAGCTTTAAGTTGCGACTTATGCCCTTTAGAGAGCGCCGAACTCGTTCTGATACGGTAATTATGAGTTACAGGTTTTTCTTTGCTGAAAATTAATTATTCGTCGTGTTAATTCGCAGAGACGAAGATCGACAGTGGTTTTTACGACCGATCAAACACGCTCGACGATCGGACGGGTTATCGATGCTGTGCCCGGGCGGATCGACGCTGACCGTCGACAAATATCGCTACTTTACCCATCGAAAAATCGTTTACGTTTGGCATCAAGAAATGAACTGTTTCCACCGGTTGTTGAACGTCGATCATAAAGTTTCTTGCAATTTTTTTCACAACTGTCGACCGTTAACATCGTTGGAAGCTGCTGCACGGTACGCCGTCCACGGCGCCAATGAAATCGTCGTACAATTGAAACCTATATTTCAGTTGGTTTTCGTCGAGGTAGGTACAAATTTAGGGTTCAGGTTCAGAACAGTCGTTGACTTGGGTTTTTTCACTTACTACAATTGTTTTTAAATCGCAGACTGTAGTTTTTGGATTTTTCAGGCGTTGAATCCGTTTTACGTTTTTCAAGTATTCAGCGTGTCGGTTTGGTTCGCCGACGAATATTATTATTACGCTTCGGTGATCGTTTTCATGTCTGTCGGTTCGATAGCCGTCGACGTTTATCAAATACGAAAAAATCAACGCGCTTTGCGCGACACAATAGCGTCGACGGATATGGTGACCGTGATTCGAGACGATAAACAAGAAACTCAACCGTCGACGTGTTTGGTGCCTGGCGACGTTATCGTGATACCTCAATTTGGATGCGTTATGCAATGCGACGCCGTTTTGATATGCGGCAATTGCATCGTTAACGAAAGCATGTTGACAGGTACGTTAGACGACCTCAAAGTTGTTTTTAAATGCTCGTCGAATGCATTCATTTTCAGGCGAAAGTGTACCTGTAACGAAAACACCGATACCTAAATCTGAAACATCGTCCGACGGGGCGTTATTGTACGACGATAAACATCACGCAAAACATACGTTGTACAACGGAACGAAAGTTTTACAAACGCGTTATTATTCCGGTCAGTCTGTGAAATCCGTCGTCGTACGAACGGGATTTAGTACGACGAAAGGTCAACTCGTTCGCTCTATAATGTATCCGAAACCGGTGGATTTCGAATTCACCAAGGACCTATTACGCTTCGTCGGTGTTTTAGCCAGCGTCGCCGCGATCGGATTTTTATACACGATTATTTTGATGGCCATTCGCGGAATTAGTATCGGAAAGATTATCATCCGATCGTTCGATATTATAACGATCGTCGTACCGCCTGCGTTACCGGCCGCGATGACCATCGGCATTATGGCCGCCGAGCAACGCTTGAAAAAACGAAATATTTATTGCATATCGCCGTCGACGATAAACACTTGCGGAGGATTGAACGCCGTATGTTTCGATAAAACAGGAACATTAACCGAAGAAGGATTAGATTTGTTGGGCGTTTTAATTAGTAGCAAGTGAGATGTTTTGTTTTATTTGTTTTATTTGCGCTATTTGGCGTCTTTTTTATATTCCACTTACAGGTTTTACTTTTTTTTCAGCGGCGTTATGTATTCAGAGGTTCAAACACCGAAAGAACTCGGCCCTCAACATCAAGTCGTTCAAACAATTGCATGTTGCCATTCTTTGACTCGTATCGACAACGAACTGACCGGCGATCCGTTGGATGTGATTCTGTTTCGAGAAACAGGTTGGATTCTCGAAGAGCCTGAGATCGTTGAAGAAAGCGGACGATACGATATGCTGGCGCCGACCGTCGTTCGACCTCCGAAATCATCGTCGGTGTCCAGTTGCGAAACGGAGAGAGTTCGCCGATCGCGATCGTCGTCGGAATCTAGTTGCGAAACTGATTCAGCGCTAGAAATCGGTATTTTGCGACAGTTTACGTTCAGTTCTACGTTGCAAAGGATGTCCGTCGTCGTTCGAGTTCTCGGTTCACCTCATTTAATCCTGTTCTGCAAAGGCGCGCCTGAAACTATCGTTAGTCTATGCAAACCTGAATCTGTTCCCGATGAATTTTCAACGATTCTACATAAATATGCGAAACGGGTGAGTCGTTTAACTTTTTCGACAAGAGTCTTCTTAATTTTTTTGGCGTTAATTTTGTTTTTTAAGAACGTAAAACTTATTTTTAGGGTTATCGCGTTTTGGCGGCGGCATCGCGAACACTGGAAATGAGTTTCGTCAAAGCTCAACGCGCGCCGCGCGAACAATTGGAAGCCGAAATGACGTTTTTAGGCTTGGTTATACTAGAAAATCGACTTAAATTAGAAACGACGCCTGTTATCGCCGAATTGAATCGCGCCAATATTCGCAACGTGATGGTGACCGGCGATAATATTTTAACGGCCGTCAGCGTGGCGCGCGATTGCGGAATATTGAACGAATCTCGTCGTTTGTACCTTGTAGAAGCCGAATTAAGGGGCGGCGTAGGTGCTGCGCCAATGATACGAATAAAACGCGAAGATTTTTCGGCGTCGTCTAGCGTTAAAATCGAACCGATCACCGAACGCGCGCCGTCGATTCGTAATTGGGACGCGGAAGATAATGAATTCATAAAAGTTAGCGGTCTTCCCGCCGAATATCAATTAGCAATTACAGGTGAGCGAAAATTTTGTGCTGTACGCTTAATGACGTTTTATCCCTAGTTTTACTTCGTTGTTCTACGGGTGTTTTGTTTTCCAGGTCCGACGTTCGCCGTTTTCGTAAAGCATTTTCCTCATTTAATTCCGCAATTGGTTGCCGTATGCGACGTTTTCGCACGTATGGCGCCAGAACAAAAAGCTCAATTGGTGAATTTTCTTCAAGAACTCGGGTATATAGTTGCCATGTGCGGCGACGGCGCGAACGATTGCGGTGCTTTAAAGGTGGTTTTATCCGGCGTGTTATTGGTGTTAATATTGGAAACGCCTTTTTATTCTTTAAGGCTGCCCACGCAGGGATTAGTTTGTCGGAAGCCGAAGCATCAATCGCGTCGCCGTTTACGTCGAAAACGCCAAATATTCGATGCGTGCCGAACGTTATTCGCGAAGGTCGCGCGGCGTTGGTGACATCCTTCGGCATTTTCAAATATATGGCCGGCTATAGTCTAACGCAATTTATGTCCGTTTCGATCTTGTATTGGATCGGAACCAACTTGGCCGACTTTCAATTTTTGTATATCGATTTGTTTTTAATCACCGTTTTTGCCGTTTTATACGGATATACGCCGGCGGCGGAGACATTGGCGTCGGAACGACCGCCAACGCGAATTTTATCCGTTTCGTCGATAACATCGATTTTTATTCAATTGATCATCGTCGCTGCCTTTCAAGTGTTTGCCTTTCAAATTGTTACCCTCCAGCCTTGGTAAACGTCGTTTTTTAAACGATTTTATTGCCATTTTCATTGATTCAGTGAATTTTTTGTTGTTTCAGGTACGTTCCATTCACCGATCCCGGCGACGAAGATAACTACGATTCGTATCAAGGCGCCGTTGTATTTTTAACGTCCGTCTATCAATATATAATGTTGGCTGTCGTATATTCGAAATCGCATCCGCATCGTAAATCGTTGTTCAGTAATCGATATTTGTCCATTTCGTTGATCGCGTGTACGTCGATTAGTTTTTGGTTCACCGTTTATCCGCCTCATTTCGTGGCCGAATGGTTGGAACTGAAAATGCCTCCTTATATTAAATATCGCTTCTTAATCGTGTTTATGGCCGCTTTAAATTTTCTTATATCGGCGTTAGCCGAAAAGTTGTTCGTCGATTGGTTTTTGGACAAGGTATAATCAATTTTTCGTCGGTTAGACGCCGACTTTTGAAACGAATGAAACTTTTTTCAGTTTGCGGTGAAACGTGGTTGGTGTAATCGAATCGTGCCGCCGAAGTATGAAAATATTTTGGAACGAATCGGACGAAGTCCATCTTGGTTGTACGCCGCAGCGGCGGCCGAATTGATTTCAACGGGTTCCGTCGGCGAAACGAGAAACGGTGACGATTCAAAAGGATTTAGATCGTTGAAAATGCGTTTATCTACGTGCAACGAACGCGACGAAGAATTGAGTGATCTCATGACGACATGCGATACCGGTGAAACTACCAATGTATAAAAATACGCTTCAGAAAACTATTAATCATGCGAAATTTGTTTTTTACGACTTCGTTGACCTATTTCAACCGAATTTTGTTGAATTTTTGCGCCACAAAACCAATTGTCTTCATTTTTCGTTGTTACGTTTTTCGTTAAGGAAAGTTGTAAAAATATATCGTGTTTAGTGTCCGTTGGAATTATTTTTAATTTTTCCGTTGTTTGAGTTTGCTATTTTTTTCTTGGCAATCGTACGGTTTTTTTGACTGTGTTAGTTTAAATTTATTTTTATTTTGTGATGGCTTTTACTTTCTATATGGTCAATTTTTCAATGATTTGTTTGTTTTTTATGCTCCAATATAAACTATGTCATTTCAGAAGGGTATTCGAATGAAACCGTTTTAGGAACGTTGTTTGTTCGCTTTATTACAAACTGTCAGTTTATCTTTATTTCGTTTGCTCATTTTTTGTTTTCTGTTTCATCGTTTGTAATTATTATTTTTTGCTATTAAGGAAATATTTTGTTTTCATTTTAATAAATCAAATGAAAAACCTTTCATTGTTTCTTGTTTTTGATGCATTGCAACGAAAAAAATGCAAAATATTTGAATTATATAAATTTTTAACGTGTCCCGAGAATATAAATTATTTTCATTCAGACGAAAATTTAGAAGCTTATTCCTTCAAGGTTTCGTGTTTGTTCGGTTGATTTTCGGCAACTTTATGGGTGGTTTCATACGGCGACTCTTATCGACAGAAAAAAGCTTGTAACTAGTTTTCGCAATATATTTGTTGAAGCCAGGTGATTTTTTGTCTCTATTATACAGAACCAAGAAAATGTTGGACGTTATTCCCATTCCTGCGCTATCAGATAATTACATGTATTTGGTGATCGATAGTGAAACAAAAGAATGTGCAATTGTTGATCCAGTTGAACCGGATAAAGTGTGTTTTTTGTTTGTTGTAATACTTCCGAAAGGCTGCAAAACGAGTCAGGATTTTGTTTATTAGGTGGTAGAAAATGTTTCAAAGCACGGTCTTAATTTGCGAACTGTATTGACGACACATCATCATTGGTGAGTCATTTAGTTTTTCAAACAAGTCGGAATTTTTTGCACTTTGTTTTTCATTTTCAAATGTGTACGATGAAAAGAATACGCATATATATGACCGGAAACTACTCGGTTAATGTCTCTCATTACAAATTCTTATTGTTCTTTTCAAGTTTTGGAGCTTGCAAAAGTATTTACTATTAGTAATTTGCAATTTCGATAGCTAATATCATCAGACACCTGGCTCGAAATGAGAACGTCCTTTCAAGGTTTTGAAAGTAGCACTTTTCGAAGTGGTATTAGTTAACTTTCGTGTCTGATATTACTTTCAATTGAGGAGATTCATTTTTTACACATAATAGCAACTTTCATTGGGAATTTTTGAACAGGGATCATGCAGGCGGTAACGAAAAACTAGTTGAGAAAGTTAAAGGTTTGAAAGTATTAGGAGGCGACGATAGAATTGGAGCGCTAACGGATACTGTTACCGAAGGGTCCACGTTTCAAGTTCGTAAAAAAGCAACCACTGCAATAAGTTTTAGATGCTACAACCTGCACAAATTGTTATAGATTGGTAAACTCAAAGGTCGTTGCTTATTCACACCGTGTCACACGTCCGGGCACATTTGCTATTACGTAACCGACGATAATAACAACAAGGCTGTATTTACTGGTCAATTTTTAATTTCATTCCCTCCAAGAACTAAAATCGTGAAAATCGTGTGATAAAATTCGTTTTTAGGCGATACTTTGTTCATCGGAGGATGTGGAAGATTTTTCGAAGGCACGGCAGATCAGATGTACAAAGCATTGGTGCAAAATTTAGCTTCACTTGACGACGACACAAAAGTATATTGCGGACACGAATACACTGTCCAAAATTTACAATACGCGCAGCATGTCGAACCGAACAACGTCGATGTCAAAAACAAAATTGAATGGGCCAAGGTAATTAGTTTACTACTCGTTTTCGTTTTATATCCATTGAAAACCGTTCTTGCCACCAATTAGAAATTTCGAAGCGAAAATAAGTTTACCGTACCGTCGACTATCGGGGAAGAAAAACGTATTAACCCATTCATGCGAGTCGGGTTAGGAAGCACATTTTTTTACCTTTCGTTTATGAATGTAACTCAAAAACTTGATTACTTTTTAGAGAATCGAGCGTACAAGGTCATACAAAATTGACCGATGCGATTAAAGTCATGCATTTTTTACGGGAAGAAAAAAACAATTTCAAGTGATTTTTTAATGCGCTGCTTAGATTTTTCGAATATATACGTAATTTCTTTTAACTTTCTTTTTAATTGTGGCAAGAAATTTATATTCAAAAATATCATTCAATAAAGGCACATTTGACAACAAAATAGGCACAATAAAAGGCGAAGATAATTCGAGGAAACTTTATCTAATAATAAATAATTGCTCTATTCGCGACGTAAAACTTTTTCATAACAATTTATAAACCCGAAACGTTGGATTGTACATAACAATTTTAAAATATTTCAAAAATTCCGGTCCGTCTCTTCGTATTTCGAGACAAAAACGAGGAACGTTACTCTTTTCCAATCCGGCCAATTGTTGAAAATTATCGTTATTCGGAATGTGCCAGTTGTCGAGATCAACAAGATCCGGAGTGGAACATCCGTCGGATCGAGCCCTGCAAATGCTATCCTCCAAAATTATATAATGAGTATTGAACGACTTCAGTATTTCATAAACATCTTTCGGATGACGTCGACCGTATATCTGATACACTTGACGAGTGCGATCGCGTAAAAATTTATCTTCGAAATGCGGATGATTTGTCAAATGACGACCTTTAAACGATTGAAATTGGATATTACAGATTACTAAACAGACTCGTTTTCACTCACCTGTGCAACATTTGACCCCTGCCAACAGTTGCATACTGCCAGCGAAAGATTCATCACGTTTTGTATTATCGTTGATCCAATTCATTAATTGGACTGTATCCGGATCGTAAAATTCTTTCAAGTCCGACATTTGTTGCCTATAAGACCAAGAGAGCTGTAAAGTTTTACCGAAAAGGTGCGACCACAAAGGAGTTAAAAAACCTGTAAGTTGGCAAATAATTAGTAACTAATCCAGCAATGACCGTTAGAGATAAAACCGTACACAACACACGATTCAAACGATTTGCTTTGGGCACTTTTATCTTTCCAAGAATGTTCTCCATTATCTCGTTATCACCGATTAAAACAGCAGCCAAAACGCACATATGAGGGGTCCATAAATATTTCATTCTCAGAGCCATCATTGCCAATAATCCACTCGCAACGGACTAACAGTAAAATCGGGAAATAGTTGTAAGCGCGAAAGAAAATAAAAGGCTTCAACAAGTTTACCTGTACAATAAGGAATGCCAACTCGGGTCGACGATTAAAATAGTAACTTTTAGCAACAGAGGTATTCTGATTTTTATCTTTGTGTTTCGAAGTTGGTTCCACAACCGTGCACCATTGTGATAAAATATCTTTAGCCAAGTAAAAACAAGATCCGACCAACATTAACGAATATAACGGAAATAAAAGCGTGTAGCTGGTACGATAAAAGAACTCGTTTTCCAAAAATTTGAAAGCCCCGTGACACAAATAAATTCGAGATTCAAAATCCCTCGGATCCTCGAATCCGAACTTCCCCTACAAAAAAATTGCAAGAATCTAATTAAAATAAAGAGATAAAACAAGTCATTATAGCAAAAATGTATGCCAAACCGCAATGAACGTACCTTCAGAAATTTAAAAATATGTTCGTCAGCCTCTAATTTAAGCAAATATTTAACGTTATAGTTAATGGCCAACATGAGAATACCCGTAAAAACTATCTGGATCAAAATTTTCAATGGACCGACGATTAACCCAAAGTTAACGTTGCATAATCTATGTCCGGATATATCAAATCCGCGGAATAAATATAAAGATAAAACAGCTGCCGGAACGAAGCTCAGTAACAAAGAGCCAAGCAGCATCGGCTGACCAAATTGCGTAATGCAAACGAATACTAACGCGAAAGCGTGAAGGCACAGAATTCGTCGACATTTCCATTCAGGAGTCAATTTTAAAAGTCCCAAAAGATAAATCGATCCGGCTTGCAATAATAAAAAGAATTGATTGAATTGCCAAGTCAAACTGAATACGTAGGTCAGAAACAAAATTCCAGCCGATAAAAACTTATAATTTTTCGAAGATTCGTTCGGTACGCGCCTGAAGTAAGACAAAATGTAATAATTGTGAAGCAAATTTTTGTTTCGAAAAGTATTACCTCAAAAATGAACAAATTGCGTATATTTGGCACCAAAAAATTGGAAATCCGAAACATTCACGAAGGTTGATAGTCATTGAAACTCGAGTCGTATCGTCCAAATTAACGACGTACAAAACAACGGTCAACAACCCGGCTATCCACGAACCGTGAGTCAACTTCCATGAAAGTGCGAATAAAACGGAAACGTAAAATCCGTTTAAATTAAATATGCTGTAGACGTAAAATAGAATCGGCTGTACGTTTGGTTGACGCAAAAACGGTTTCATCAATCGATAGAAGACAGCCAAAACGACTTCTTGATAAATATTGAAGCGTTCCAAAATGTTGATCGAATGACCCTGCTCAGTAGAATTGTCCTTTGTTAAGTCGCGAATGCCGAAAATGATAAGAAAAAGCATTATTAATAGCATGAAACAAGAAAAAGATTGGAATCAGAAACAGAAATAATTTCGGGCACAGAGAGTATAATTAGACAGCGCTAGTTGTGATTTTGGTTTTTTTCTGTTCGGTTCTACTCAAACAACTATGCCATTGCTTGTAAAAAATGAATCAAGATTTGTACCCTGAACTATGGACGGCGAATGAATTAATTGTTTGTAATACGAATAATAGAGACCACATTCGGTGCGAAGAGAAATTTCACGCTCGACTTCTTGAATGTTTGTGAACCACATTTGATTTTCGTGCAACGTTTGAACGTAATTAGCGAACCAATAGCCGCAATAAATTAACAAAACGAAACCAATTAACGACCAAGCGTACGAAAGCAGAGACGACGATTCGGAATCAACGTCGATTCCATTCGGCGATTTCGTCGAAACGTCATTCGACTTCGACGGCGAAGTATGGCCCTTCGGATATTGAGGACGTTTTCTTTGACGTATTTCTTGTTCGGAAACCATTATTTGGAGAGAAAAATCGAAGTAGTTCCGTAATTGAAACCAAATTTATTCAGAAAAGGTTTGCAGAAAACAAATGTTCACAGAATTATTAATAATAACAAGCGCATATAACGCACACTATTTCTCACCTAATATTCATATTCACCTCGAATCAAAGTCATCTCAATCTCATTCAACTCAAAGTCATCAAATCGTATTTTGAAAAGTAAAATTTATGAAAAAACGTTTTCGACATATAAATTTTTTTTTTGCAATTTTGATGATAATTTCTTTATTATTTAAATAGTTTCAATTAGGTAATTCTTCGATAAATTATTATAGGCCGCCCTGAAACTACTACAATAATTTTGAGTTTACTTTAATTACTCGTCCATAAAAACATCATAATTTCGTTTCCGAAGTAAAAAAAACTTTTTTCAATTGGTTGCGAAGTTTCGAACTTTTATGAACCCTATTAACGGTTTGAAAAAAATAATCTCAAAACGTCAACCATGTTGTGCATGAATGCGTACGGAGTTTAATCGGGAAATCACAGCTTGATTCTACAAGGGGGAGCTGCAATCCAGAACGTCATATTATTCGTGAAACGGTTTTTACGATAAATATACACCATATTTTGAAAGTTATGTTAGTCTGATTGCTCGATTAAATTGTTTCACAATAATATTATCAATATGGTTCCACTATTGAGCTGATTGATTCATAAAAGTTACGTAACAAAAAGAAGTTAAAAAAAGTCCACGCACGATTCAGTGCGACCTACCCGTACTACCTCGATTAGAGGCACCGTGCCTCTATTATTTCAAACCATTCAATGAGGGGCGCGTCTAATCGAGAGGGTGCTTTTGTTCGAGGGGGTGCCTTTATATTTTCAACTTACTTTTTTCAACAACAATGCTGCAAGACAATAAAAATACAACACTAACTTTTAGCACTGGTGCCTCTATTCGAGGGGGTGCTTCTATTTTTCAACAGACTCCGAAAGGGTGCCTCTAGTCGAGGTAGTACGGTATCTGCTTTACGCTTAATTTTCGAAGTTTGATTAATCTACAAATATTTTTTTGAAAGATTCTTTAATATTACACACAAAATTTAATTTTCTCTCATTCTAAAAAAACGTCGAAAATTTTTTGTAAGAAATAGGTCGCTGTTCATAGTGCGAGCACCTATTATAAAGGTTTGCGGTGTTTTTTTATAGTTTAAAATTTACAATGTTCGATAAATCGATCAATTCTCAATATTTATTAAAGATTTTTTAGTATGTTATGTACAATTCAATTGTATATAACATACAAAAAATTCAAAATTAATGGATTTATTGAACTTTTAAAATTTAAAAGTGTAAAGTAAATACCGCAAACCTGCACACGTGCGCACTATAGTTATAGAAGTCGTGTATATAAATCATAAGATTCAAATTCAATAAGTTGCTGGACTTTGTCTGTTTTCGAAAATTGCCCGATGTTTGTTCAAAAGGTTGTTTTACCCGGTCATTTTTGAAACGGGTAATTGAATCCAGGCTTCGCTGAGGTAATAACATGAAAATTGTTACTAATACACGCATAAAATTTTTCAACGCAATTTTTAGTTTAGTTTTCCAATTCCTAATTGAAAAAAAATGTCGAAAAAAGGAACGATAAATTTAGTCGCCCTAACGAACGACAGCAGCACCGGAAGTAAAGCGTCTATGGCAGCAATTGGTTATTTCAACGACGAAATCGTTGGAAATTTTGTTTCAAAAATTGAAAGACGATCGCCGCTAATTAATAGGTAAGTTTCAATTTTTTCATATTTGTTGCTATTTTAAACATTTGTGGCCATTTGTTTCTCTAAATTTAAAGGGGATATTTTATTCGTGTGTGGGCGATTGATCGCCTTGTTCGGCGATTCGTAAATTTACATCAGAACGAGCAAATTCAGGTTACTTTTTGTGATAAAAACTACATGAGACTGATAGTAACTTGAAACACGTTTTTAGTGCAGATTGTGAGTTGCGGAGCCGGTTTTGATTCGTTGTTTTTTCGTCTTCGAAACGATGCTTGTTTGAATAACTGCACTTTTGTCGAGGTTAGTCTACATAAGCAAATAATTTTCTTTTATGATTCGTAAAATGTCAACACAAGTAAACTTTGTCAGGCCGATTTGCCGTCGGTTATCGAAAGAAAACGCAACCTTGTTGTACGATTAAAGGAACTGGCGCAGGTTGATAACAGTTGTGAATTGTTTCTAAATTATTTTCTATTACCATGCGATTTACGAAATGCCGAGGAATTTTTCTCATCTCTGGTTTCGAAATGTTTTCTCGATCAACGAAAGCCAACATTATTTTTGGCCGAATGCGTTTTCAATTATCTTAAGCCGTTTGAGTATGTGATATTAAAATTAGCTTGGTTTTTATTATTTTACACTTGTATATTTGAATGTTTCTTTGTTTTAGGGCAAATAATATAATCGAGTCGATAAATAAAACCTACTCAAAGTCAACCGTTGTTGTTTACGAACAAGTTTGTTTTCGATATTATTTTGGTCGAATTGTTTGATGGCTGGGCTGTTTTTAGATTCACCCGTACGATGCATTCGGTCGGTTTATGCTTGGACATTTTTCGAACATTGGTTCGCCTCTATCAAGCATATTTCAATATTCAAACGTTTCCGACCAACAAAAGCGCTTTCAAATCTTGGTAATTAAATTAATTGTTAATTATTTCTATTATCGATTTGGAAAAATAATGTGATGATAAACTTACAGCACGGTTTCGCATAGATATTTCTGCAATCATTTTTTGAGGATAATCTTGGCTGTCTGACGATGCTAATTTGCCATGTTTCTTGTTTACAACCCAATAATATTGTAAGTTAGTCACTATATACGTACGTTTCGATATTTCTAGGGTTGGAAAAATGCTTTTTGTTTCGACATGTTGCACGTTTATCGAAGCGTACTTTCACCCGAAGAACGTCGCCGAGTCGACGAGTTGGAACAATTCGATGAATACGAAATGTGGCATTTGAAATGTTCCCATTACTTGTTATCTGTTGCAACATTGGACGATAAATTTGCGAATACGTACGTTAAAATTCGTTTTAATTCATTTATTGCGTCACTTTTGTTGCATATTTTTGTTTTTAGCGTTTTTGATGAATTCAATATCAATTCGTTAAAAAGTTTCGACAAAGCAAACACGTGTAAGTTTGTCCATAACCAATTCTTTTTAACAAATCACCTGAGAACTTTTTTTTTGGTTGCAATGATGATAAACAATAGCACGGTTTCGCAAAACATTTCATCTGAAAACATTATTGATGATAATCTTGGCTGTCTGACGAACGATTTCAGTGTTTCAAAAATTTTAGCTAACATCGAATCTACTTTAATATTATTTTAATTTTCAGTGAACGAAACGCAAATTGTCAGCGATGCAAATCAAGAAGTTACTGGCAAGAATTCATTGAAAAGTTTTGTTGAAACTAATAATGGTAAGTTTATCAATTAACTACTTTTTTATAATACCATCTGCCTGATAACTTTTTTGATTACTGTGATGATAAAAAACAGCACGGTTTCGCAAAAAAATATTCTGAAAATACCTTTGATGTAAATCTTGGCTGTCTGACCAACTAATTTTGCTTTTAAAAAATTGCTTGTATTATCTTCAAAACTTACTTATTTTCTTATTATAAAATTTTCAGCAAACGACACTCAAATTGCCGTCAACGATGCAAATGAGGAAGTAATAGAGGTTTGTTTCGACAAGACTGAAATAAAACGGTTCGGTCATCGAAGCGCATTAATTTTCGACGGTGATTACATAGTTTTGTGCGGTGGTTTGGGCCAAGATAAGAACGGGCGGCATCGACGATTGAATTCTTTGATGGTTATTAATTCGACAACGTACTGCTCCTTAAATTTATTGGACGATTCAATTTTCGAGCGTTGTTATCATACTTTTACGTCGTTAAATTCGAAGCAAATTTTTATGTTTGGTGGTCGTAAAAGTCCGAAAGAACCGTTGGCTGATGGATATTTGTTGACGTTTAATCGCAAACCATCGTCCGAAATTTCCGTTTCTTCCCAAAAATGTGAACTAATTGGGTAAAAACTAATGCTCAATATGCAACTATTCCTTATTTTCTTTGCTCCAAAGTTAGATCACATTTTGTTGCAGGCCACTGGCGAGATGGCGACACGCATCTTGTTTTATAGCAGACAGTTCGATTTTCATTTGTGGTGGAATGGCATGGCCGTATAACATCCTAAAGGATAATTGGATTGTTAACGTTGTAAATTTCGACTGCAGTCGCCTCCCTGATTTACCCGTTCCACTGCATTCTCATTTTTGTTGCAGTAAAAATGGTATGAATCAATTCTAAGATGCAGTAGTAGTTTTGCAAAAAAGATGTAGCGATTTTCAGAAAAAATCTACGTTTTTGGTGGCTTGACGTCATCGGACGACGACTTTTGCCGTTTCACGCTCGTTTTCGATTTAAAATCGAATCTTTGGACGAATAGTTTGGAAAATATTTTACCTCAAGGAATTTACGGTCATAGCGGGCATTTAATGGACGAAGATAGAGTTTTAATCGTCGGAGGCGTTTGGGAAAACGGCCAAGAAAATCATGCCGTCGTTGTCGTTTCGTTAAACGTGAAATGTGAATTGAAAATTATGAATTTACTGTCGAACGATCGTTATTTGTTAATGATGACGAATCATTGCTCGATTTGGCAAAAAAACAAACGTCAACTGATCGTTACGGGCGGCGGTGGGAATTGTTTTTCGTTCGGCACTTTGCTAAATTCAGGTTTAATGATTTTTAATTTAAAAACTATTTAGTTTGGGATTTTGATTTGAATTGTTTTTGACACCGGTAAATCAAAAATTGGTACAAAAACCGAAAAAAGCATTTATAATTAAAAGATAATGTACACTTTTCTACAATTGAAACGACGGGCGTAGCCTATATTTACGTCCGATTTTTTTTACATAATTAATAGTTCAACTTTAGAAAATGATTGCTGAAAATAAAACGAACGGTACGAAAAGAAAAAGTGGCGCGTTTTCGCGCTTGTCGAGGTCAATTTTCTTTTCGAGCTTTTACACAATCGACGACGGATAGGGTAATTCCCAACTGGGCGGCGTAATACGTCAACATAATTAAAATCTGTTCGTATGGAACGGGACGAACGAATCTATGAACGGCGATTAAAAAGTCGGACAACATAAACAAAACGGCGCCGACCGAACTGCACAAATGTGTCCACGTCCACAAATCGTTGTATAATTTGACGCGCGCCAGCGCTCTCCAAGCCATAATCGAAATCAAGATCGTATAGACGCCGATACATACCGTCCAAAACGGAGTCAACGACGGAACGAAATATAAAAACGATGCACCCGATATAATACTAATTACGAAGCCCACCTTTAGTTTCAACGGGCCAAAACCGAACGCGCGGGCGTAGTTAACCTTAAAAAGAAATTAAGAAGTTTTTAGAAACTTCCTGCTTTTACATTTTCATTTTGACATTCAAACGCGAGACGTATTTTCACGAAAGCATAAGATTGTATTAATTAAGAATGTTTTGATATGTTTTTAAAATATGTCTTTTTAATTGGCTGGCAGAAATCATGTTTTTATCCTGTTTTGACGTATTTCAGTTTGTTTCACTTACGTGAGCAAAGCCGAACATCATCATACCGAGTATGAAAGCATCGAAACATAAAAGAGCATCGCCGATCACCGAACAAATTAGACCTGCCAAAATTGCGCGTGCGACGGCGTATTCTTTCGAGAGATTCATTCCGTGAAGTAAAACGAAAAATATTAAACTTAACATAGGCGCGCATTTTACTAAACAGCCCAAAAATGACGGTTGATTATCGGGTAGTAGTAAAACGAAATAAATGACCACGGTTTTGCAAAACGGAACTAATTTCGGTCCGACGCTTCGCAACTGAAAAAAAACAACGCAAAAATCGTTAAAAACGATACAATGAATGTCTAAATTGATTGAAATGAAATGTTTTAAGAAAAAAGCAAACATGCAACCCGAGAAAAAAAAACATGAATTTATAATGGCAACGAATAGGTAAAATGTAAACACAATTTGTGTATGTTTACCACTGTCAAAGGCGACGTCCAACAGCGATCCTGCTCGACGGCGATACACATCGCAAAAGGAGAATCAAATGTTTACGCGTTAAAGACGAGGAATAAAAGTGCTCTACAGTCCGCAAACAAGTCGACGTTCTTCGGATTGCTACTGGTCGTGTATGAAAATTCAATGCGAACGGATTTTTATTCACTAGTTCGTACCGCGTACGTCACGCATCAGCTGAGTTTACGCACGTTGCTGGCTTTCGTCCAGATTGGACCCGAAAAGAAACTTCCTGTTTGCTTAACGGGCTTCATTCGTGTTTCGTTCAATAGTTCGTTTGTTTGACATAATTTCACTTTCTTGCTACGTATATCGCAGAAAGGATAGGATTTTTGTGCCCGCGAAACCCCTTGTCTCACCCGCACTTGAAAACGCAACGAAACGAAGCAAAAAAGCCGCGTTTTAGCGTGTTTTTTTATGGTTCGGCTAGTTTTGAGTAATTTTCGAGTGCCTTTCCTCGACGACAGAGAGAAAAATTAAGAAACAGGAATTTAATGAGATTTTCCCAGTTTTACATTCGTCACTTTAATCGATATTGCTTAAACGAAAGGTTCTGCGAACATTTCAGCAACATTTCTGTTTTGATAAAAGGTTCGAACGTGTTTTGGAAGTGTGAAGCAAGATTTTATTCAATATACATATTTTGAATCAGCAGAATTTTATATTACAAATCTTAACAAAATGCTATTGCACTTCTCTTATCTGACTGGATATATAAATGGAAATCAATCTGCAAACATGAATCAATCAAAAGTTCTTAAAAATAAATAAATAACATTTTCAACAAAACCAAAAAAAATGCAAAATTGTATCTTAAAATATAAGGTACAGTACGATTTCCTCTCAAAACTTACTTTTTCCTTTTTTATGGTGATACGTGAACAGAATAGTTTGGTCCTCGTTTTATTAGATTGAAATTTGTATTTATTTTGTAAACTGGGTAATCTTTCCACTTCTAATTTACTATTGTCAAACATATTGTTTTATCATGATAATGACAAAAAAATTCGTTGACCAGCGAAGAAGAGGAAATCTAAAATAGATTTGATTTATACTTGTCGATTGTATTGGTCAAAGACTTTCAAAAGCAACACCTTTTGGTTTTCCAAATTCCTAAACACGTTTTATTATGTTTAATTCGAATAAAGGATTTCTATTTTGTTTTTTCGAGCTCTTAACTTTATGGAGTTTCACTGAATGTTGATTCTCTTTGACGTAAACGGCTGTTTCTGTTTCATTTCGTTGAAGTTCATGTTTTTAAACGAAGTTTTACAATTCGGGAAAACAAAATGTCAAAAAAAAGTAAGACATTGAGGAAATACAAAACAATCTGTTCAACGATTGTTCATACAAATAAATGATTCACTGTAAAAAAACGTGATTCGAAACGAAGAAACAAAATATAGACTAGAACTTTAAATCGAAAAAAACGTTTCTTTCTTCATTCAACTAACATGAAACACAGGAGTATGTATTGAAAAAAAAAATACAATTTTATCAAAACATAACGCCCTGATCAGTCGCATAAGAAAAATCACGTTGAAGAAAAGAATAATCAAAAAAATTATACCGATGACCCGCGCGACTAGAAGAGCAAAACACTGCAATAGCATAGTCAAATGAAAAATTATCAAACAATAATAATAAAAGTCTTCCGTTAATTTATCGCTAAAATGTAGAAGAAGTGTTTGAATACAAAAAGAAGAAAATGCTACTGCAAACTGAGCGATCGAAAAAAACGACCGAAACTTTACATCTCAACGTTGAACAACGGCAGTTTGGTTCGGGATTTTCGTTCGAAAATTCATTTATCACGGATTTTCATTTTCGCAGGACTGTTTTCGTGCAAGTAACAACCATACCCTTAAAACTTATCATGAGTGATTCGCACTTGACGGCATAACAAATACTTTAAAAAACTGAAAAAATACAGCTGACTGCCCTCGTGATGAAAAATACAAAAACGGTCTGCGCCCATGTCGATCACAAATTAGTTTAATAAAACGTCGTACCTTGCGAAATACGTGCGGTGAAACGATTTCAAAGCAGTACAATCCAGAAAATGCTTCAACGACAGCGTAAAAATCCTACCGATGTTACTGTAACGTTTTCAAAACTGACACCAAGAAAACAAACGAAAAAATAACAAAAAATATTATTTACTGTTTATGTATAATATTTTCATCTATATATTTTCTTTTCTGTTTTCATTTCTAACTATAGTTATGTAATTCATTGTCGTCAAAATACGGGTGATTCGTTTTTACTGCTCGCTTTGCTACTCGAATTAGAATTAGAATGGGAACCGCTAGATGTCAAAGGAAGAGCCGCGGAAGTCGGTGTTTCTGGTAATTGTCGTTCGTAGACCATTAATGCGTGATGAATGAATTCGTATTGCTCTACTGTTTGAATCATTCCGCCCCTGCGAAGAAAAAAACGGAAATTGTTTCAGTAAGAGTAATATTCGCTAAAACTGAGACAAAAGCAATAAAGCTATCAAAAAGAAAACAAAACGGATTTTATGATTATGTTTGATCTGTAGAAGCTTAAAATAACCCCATAAATGACAAAACAAAATCAAAGTTCAAAAACAAACCAATCCTCTGAATTTGTAAGTCACATATTTCAGTGGTGAGGGAATGTTTTTTTTCACGAACTCATAAATAAACTTGAAGGCACCGAATAATGATGTTTTTTTACCTGTCCAGCCTCATTTGACAAATGATTCCTAATATGTCCACCATGTTCTCTTCTTCGAGTTGTTTCATACCAATGCTGGTCGCAACGAAACAACCCGTTCGACCTAATCCGGCGCTACAATGCACCAACGAGGGACCGACCGGTGTACCGTTAGATTTTTTTAATTGTTTTTGTCGTTCGGATTCAACTTCTTGCGCTAATTCGATTAATTGTTTCGCCGTCGAAACGGGCGCCTTTTGATCGGGCCATCCCGTAAACCAATAATGTTTAATTTGACGTAATTCATTATCACGCTGAAAGTTCAAAAACTTTAATGAAATTAAATCTTCATCGGGAAATAAGTAGGATGAACAATTGTAACGACATTTGAGCAATAATGATTAATGAGCTTTGAGTTAATAGTGAGTCATATTTTTGCACTTTTTGGTACGTTCTCTGCACATTATTGGTTTTTAAAACATTTTATTATAAACTGTTTGTTCAAATTAGGCATCTCGGAAGGTTTATTGTCATGCCTAAAATTACTTGCACGTTGTTATGTTTTGTCACCATGTCATTTCAGTAACGTATTTAATCAAGTTCAAGGAACCTGTGCAAATAAATTGTTTTGAAATAACAACAAATTTGCTGAATAAACTGTAAAAATGATCAAATAAACGACACTTGTAGAAGTGAAAATAGTTTTACGTTTAAATGTTGTAAAACAGAAAATTCTAACGCAAAAAAATTGGCTTTAAACCTCGTGTTTTACGTACGTGCGAACCCGCATGTTTGAGAAAGTTGTCATGAGGAATTTGTTGAATTTACAGGGGTACACTTTTCTAAGAAAGGGTATTCAATTTTGCAAGCATCAGGCCATAATTTTAATTCATTATTAATCAGGTGTTAAATAAAGAAACGCCCAACGAATTATTATTATAGTTCTTTGTTACACGCTTGCCGCAATGAAGTTTCTTCTGAGAACTACTTGTGAACAAAGTTTTTGAGAAAATATTGTGCATTACTGGAATGTAAGTTTCAGAGGTGATAAAATGGTTAATTATTAATGAAAACTTGCGTGCCATGAGAAAAAAACGAATTACGTAACTTTTGTTTCCAATAATCACCTCGTACTCAGCAAAATATTTGCTAACCTTGTTTTTTTACCTTTAATATAATATCTCTGACATAGTAGCCGTTTTTTGCAGTCGTCATGCGTACAAGCACTGTTATTTTCCCATAAGCGGCTTCTCGAGTTGGTAAATAAGGTTCGCATTTTATTCGATTTTTTTCCTTTAATCTCGTCATCATAACAACGCACGGACATCTTTCCAGCCATACCATGCGCCAAAAGTCGTTTATCGTATTCACTAATGGACCTTGGGTTCCAATATAAACTTTTGGCTCCCCGTCGTAGCCCTGTTAAAAAGGTTTTCAACTCAAAAAACGGTACATAAAATATAGAAGCTTAAAGTCAATAATTGCGTAGTTAGGTTATTTTCCAAACAGTAAACGTAAGTTCACGCATAAATAATTTTCAACGTGCATTTTGCATTTTATCAGCATTATAAATCACTTTACGATCGATCCAAAAGTAGAATCGTGTATTTTCCTCATCGTATTACATTGTGTTTTAAAAAACGACGAATAAACTTTCGGGGCAGTACGCGCTTACTCGAATATAATTGGCGTTTATGTACTCGTCTCCGTCGTTATCGACCAATTTGACTCTCGTTTCGTCGTTGGGCCAAATAGATTTGTAACGATTTTTATTGCTAGAACCGGGCAAGTCCAGCTTGGCCGGATGATTTAACGGAATGTCCTGAAAAGAAGAAAATGAAGAAACATTTTACTTTTTCCCTTCAATGCGTAGAGACTCTTTTCTGTTTCGTCCAGCAAACTCGAAGGGATTAGAGGGGTTGAGGGTGGGAGGAAAATATTGAAAGTTAGAAAATTTCATGATTCAACAAAAAGGCTCACTAAAAATTCTTGATGTAATGTTCTAACGTCTTTGAGGCACGTTCGCAATTGTCTTCGTGTCATTCGATTACCAGCCGACGTTAGATATTCTCTCGCCGAACTGTAAAAAACCGAAAAATAAGCGTTCAAAATTCATTCTACTAATTATTTATGGTGTATATAAATTCAAAACGTAACATAACAGTTTTTCACTCTTACCATTCTTTCGGAGGTGTACCCAATTCCAACGAATCGACAGGATTTAAATCGATAGTTAACGAAGCATTCGAACCTCGTCTGAAAAAATTTTAATACGCATTTTTTGCGTTTCATTCATTGAAACAAAAAGTAATGGCGTATTGTTTCGATGAATACATAAAAAGAACTCGTACGACATTCAAATGAGCACTCTCGTGCGTACTTCATTAATAAGGAAACCGTGGATAACATATTTCCTTTTATTCATCGATACAAAAGAAAAAAAGACGAACTTTGTACCTTTCTAAAAGACCTTTCGCTTTTATGCGAATTGGTTGAGGCGGCGTCAAGTCGGCTGGTCGAACGAATTCGACAATATTGGCCGGTTGTTGTGATGAAGGTGTCAAATGAATCTTAAAAATGTCAATATTTGAAACAAAGTTACATATAAAGTGCTATATCTTGTTGTGAAGGTCAAAAATTGAAGCAAAGTTTATTTTGGCATGTTAACTTTTCATTCACCGTAAAAGCTGGATAAGGCATCGTAGCTTGTTTTGGTGGTTCTGGATTCAACGGGGAAGTGGCTTTGCGACGACGTTTGATAATAACAAAAACCTAGAAAAACAGTCGGATGTTATTCGTTGAATATTATAGTTTTAGAACATCTCAATTAGTTTTTAATCATAAAATATACCCTTTTCGACGAAAATTACTCGGATATTAATTCAAGGCAAACATTCGTCGACATTTTTTTATTATCACCGGAGTACACAATTTTTTGCTCGAAAATTTATTATGTCGCTCGAAGAAAAAAATTACTAGCATAACATACGATTCTGTAGTCATTTTGTGTGGATGAAATTAAAATTTTCAATTTTATAAGCGGTTTTGACAAGTCGAATAAATGCCCGACGACCGAAGTTGTCAAGTCAAATAATGACTACAAAACAAACAAAAGTAGTGATTTCCTTGTTACAACTATAAGGGAACCTTTTGTTAACACTATGCAACCTACAGAATTTTACCCAAATCTCTTTCGAAAAAGTTTTTTTGGAAATTTTTTAAACGTCGTTTAGAAGTGTGAGCGCATCTCGTTTATTCTTTGAAAGAACTTTTCTTGTTCTATCTTTTTCCTCATACTCCCCCTCATCCTCGTGGCTTTCATTTCTATCCATTTAAAGAATATATAGAATAAAAACTGCTTCAAATCGTGAAGCGCGTAACCGTCGGTATCATTATTTCTTCGAGATCAATGAGAATGGAAACTGGAGGGAAAAATGCCTCGGAACGAGTGTGCAGGCGGCGCGGGTGGACGGCCGGAGAAACTAGGAATTTGCTGATACACACACAAAGCCTGTTTCGAGCCTCAATGCTAAATGGTTTTGCCCGAGAAAGGAAAAAAACGTCAACCATTTTTGTGAATGAAGCTAAAGAGTTAGCTGATTTTGCCTTGGTTGTATATGAGAAAAAACCACGATAAAGCTTACACGAAACAAAAATTGTATCAATCGATGTGCGTCGAGGTAGGGCACAACTCGGAGACAAAACAAAATTTACGTTTAACATTTTGATGACGATTAGTTCATTAACTTACCATGATGGAAGAAAGACATAGCGCCAGAAATACACTCGCCGCTACCATATACGGCCAATGACGACTGACGATAACGCTTAAATCTAAAGATTGGTCTTTATCTTTAATGTACAAGCTCGGATTAGCATTTTCGACGACTCTCTGCATAAATGAATTCAAGTTATACTTTTAACATTATGAAATCGTTTACAAGTTGCAAAACAAAACTCAATAAATCTATAATTAGGGATAAAGAAAAGTTGCTTTCATTTCAAAGACTAGTAAAATAATGAGATGGACGAAAGGAAATGAAATCAAGTTAATTAGGGTAACGTTTTTTATCGTCTTGTAAAGAAATTTCATTCCGAGTAAAGCGAGCGAAAGATATTTTTTAATGAAATATATTATCAGCCTTTTGTTCGGAGAGAACTCAAAGTTGTTACAATATTAATCGGGAATTTACTTCCTTTCAATTCAATAAACATTCTCGATTAGCATAAAATTAACTTTTTTCGTTACAGAATATGAGCTGAATGAAAAAGGAAGCTACAGTAAGAAAGAAAGATGTAAGAAAAAAGGGTTAATCATGCCAATTGCGTAAACAGGGCCACGTGCAAAATTATCACGCAACACTCATAAAAAAGACTTGCTTTTCGAACGGGTAGTTCTCCATCCGTTAGAAAGCCATCGCGACCGGGTGCCATATAAAGCTTCATTGGTGGTGTTTTATTGTTTTGTAAGGTAAAATCCTCCAACCGAACGCCTTTGAAAGACAAATGACACGTTTTTAGCTGAAATTTTTAATTTTTTGTCACGCAATAATTATATAACCAAAATAAATCGCGCCAAAAACCGGGTTAGAAACTTGTTCAATGAAACTATCAGAGATTCCCAAACCCGATAGGTATTCAAACGTAGGATGACTAATACGCGAACGTTTTACGTTTCATCCATGCATCTATCGCCGAACGTTCGTGGTAAAAGTAACAAAACGTAAAAAGAGTTTTCATTCATGATGCATCCAACGAAAAGCAATTCTTCCAACAATGGCAGCGGATATCAAAACGGTACTATTGGACGCGAAATCCGGGAAAGAAAAGACCACAATTCTTGTCACGATAAAATCGGGAGACAGACCGCAGACACGTAGACAATTCGTGCAAAGGCCTATGTATATATTGAAATCGCACGTTTTTTTCTTTTCGTTTCGACCACGAATTTACTGCCCAAAATGGCGGTAACGAGCGCACGTATAGGAGCTATAATGTATTGGCTGTTAGCTTAAAGGAGAAACGACTGAATGAAAGCCGAATCGGGGTTCGGAACACGTAGAATGTACGCCGTCGACGACGACGACTATCCATCGCTTTTCCTGCTCGTCAGTCAGTCGGCTGGCGCGCATTTTCTCTTTCTCGTTCTCCTTTCTGGCCGCAACGATCGACGACGCCAACGCCATAGCGACGACGACGATGAAGAGGCGTTTGTATGTTGCCGGTCGATCAAGACGATTGGTCTCCGAAGAAGAAAACGGAAAGAGGATTGGTGGACCTTTAGCAGAATATTTTATCTTCGCCGAAAACCATGTCCATTGAATCGTAACATTCGTCCATCTTCACAATCAGTGGTAACCATGATCAACGTCGCCGAACGCAAATGCGAAGGCTTGTTGCACTTTTATCGGGCGCAAAAGAGTATTGACCGAAACACACCTAACGCACTATATTATCGGAAAGTCCGATTCTCAGCGTTAATAAAATTAAGCTACTGTATGAAAAGGGTTCCCTAATCTTTTGTTTATACGAGAAAAGAAAACGTAAAGACGGAAAAATATTTGCGCCCAATCTTACAAAACTAGAGAAGAAGATTTTTATTCTTACGTAAAAGGACTCTTGCTTTTTTTTCTCGTTTCTCTCAGTTGAATTGATTCGGCGAACCGTGGCTAAGAGAATACGGATAGAACGTTAGAGCTACTCTCTTCGTTTCACAGATGCTTCCTCGTTTCAGGAGATAGCATGAATGAAAATGAAGGACGAAAAACCCTAACGCCATCGATTTTGCTATTCGAAAACTAACCGAAATATCGTCGACCGCTCGTACCCGAGACTCCGAAAGCTTCGCGGGCGGATCTCGTTTATGAATGAAATCGTCTATTTCCTAACCAGTCTTAATTTCGTAACCTCGAACCATATGCACGACCGTTTACGACGGTTCTTTAATAAGATGAAAACGAAAAAATGACGCAGCAGTCGTTCGACGAGCGACCTCACTTAAAAATTGATCAATGAAGCGAAATGAGGAGGGAGGGGGTTGACGGCTGAACGAGCCAAAACGTCGACCACCGTATGTCGTAACGCCGTCGTCGATTGGCATACACGAGATAGTAATACCAAACACTGTTTTTCTGTTTCGTGAATAGACACGAGACAGACCTCGGAACACCTGCCTTTCGTAAAAATCCATATCCGGTCTCCGGACGGGCAGCTGAACGAACCGCCGGTGTTCGACGTAAGCAATTAACGGTGTACATTATTATTATAACGTGGCACATGGCGCGACAACCGACGACGACCGATCTGCCGCTTGGGTCGCTTTTCCGTTAGGTACGCATACGTTATTACTAATAGCTGAGAGTGCGTAAACAAATGGCCTCAATGTCGTCATTTTTGCCATGAATGGCGACGATTATTTTACGCATCTGCGCACAAAAAAGAAATATATTTCCCTCAGTTATATTAGTTAATAAACGAATGACGCAACAATTGTTGAAGTTTAGACGGGCTAAAAATAAAAACAACGTAACAATGCTACGAAAAATGATTCGGATATGGCAGATTGCGTCGTATTTTCTCGAACGTAAAAAAAATTAAGTGCTCGACGTATTGATGAACCTTAACATTAATGACATTATTTTTAAGACAGCCTTCAACCACTGTCTTGCTCTCGAAACAGAAATCAACTTTGTACATTTGCGTTATAACGACGTTTTGTTAAAATTCTGACTGCGCTAATAACGTGTAATTATTATAAATAAAAATGCAAAAATAACGAACAAATCAAAGCTACAGTTGCGTTGCACGTGAAATTTGTAAACGTAAACGGAATATTTTTGTTATTATCAATTTATAGTTAGTATTTCACTACCGACGCAAATTCCTTTTAAGGAATTGAAATTCATGATAATAAAAAAAATGGAAGCGAAATCCGTCTTTGGCTATTGGCAAGTTGGAAAGGTATTGTTTTCAGTTTCAGTGGTTAGTGGTTGTGTTAAATTTCGTGTTCAAACGGGGTTGTGGGTAGGATATCTTTTTTAATTTTTTTTTTGTAAAACATGATACTCTTAGTCGTTTTTGTTATTGCCGATTATTGGTTTCGCCATGTACTGTATGTTCAGTAAAGTTGTGAAGTTAAACGGACGCTATTGATGGAGAACAAAGGAAAAAAATTTGGTAAGAATAATGTTTTTGTGACGAAACCAATTATTTAGCACAATTTTCGCAGAAAACTCACGTCGTGACATTACGAGAATGCTAATGCATAAAAACTCAAGATGAGAATGATACAAGTTTTCGCAAGCCAAGAATTTATTCATTATAAGCTCGATTGAAAGGTACCGTAATTCTAATCATTTTGCGCTTTAAAACTGAAAAACAAAATTAAAATGTTCCCGTTTTAGGATCCGTTCTCGTACATTGTTCCATTGTGTTGTTTTTTCTGTTCCGTGGGCTCTGATGGAAAATAGCATTCGCTAATCAGTTCCTACTCTATTAAACATATCCCAACAGATGTTCGACGCCTTTCATTTTTAATTTTTTGTTTTTTGAGTCTATTATTTGTTTTGATGTTTTGTCAGATAAATTTTAATAAGGAATTAATTAATTTTTAATTACGAAGAAAGTAACGCTGAAACTTATCATAAATAGAAACACATTTTATCATTTATACATGCGCCAAAACAAACAATATAGATGCACAAACAACGTACAAATTTTTTACATAAATCGCATTTTTCACTGATCATTTTTTCTTCCCTTTCTTCGGACGATAAACGAAATTTGTGTCGACACCTTGCTTTGTTACGTTGAAATGCATTCCATCCGCAGTGACGTCGTCACCAGTTATTTTAATTCGTACGGGATTTTGTGGTATGTTTTTACGATTAGCCGTTGAAGGTATCGATATTTTGCTAAGTTTATTGTAGAATCGAGTTTCCAACGTTTCGTATTCTTGATCGGGATCAGATACGTGTGACTCTTTAAACGGATCCTACAACGAAAGCGAAATTATCACTATCAAAATATTGTTTTATTTTTAGTTTGTTTCTACTTACTTCGAGAATTGCTGAGGGAATTCTTATTATTTTCGCTCCAACCGGTAGGTCTTTCCTTGGCAAGTCGCCGCATCGGCGCAAATCGAATTCTTTCCATCCTTTTTCTCTTGCTAATAAATCGAATCGTTGATGTCGTAGTCGTCTCGGCGGTTTGCTTTTTATCGTCGTAGCTGGTGAACTCGAGCTTTCTTGACCTTTCCGCGGCATTTGCAGTGTCAAACTGTCTTCCTTCATTGAGTAGAAACGGTAACAAAACAAAAAAACGAGCGCGACCGATCGGCACGCTTGCACGTTAGTACAATGGGAAAAAGTAACTTTACATCTCTCTTAAAAGAGAACATGCGTAGAGTAAAGTACAAATCATCCATGACGTAGGCGGCAAAAGTAAAATCTGAAATTATATTTTGCCCGATAACCTTTGCTTCTATAAAGCGTTATTTATCGTCATGAGGTTTAATTTCACATTTAGAATAGCAAAAAATTTAGCGTGAAAATGAACAGAAGTTGGAGAAAAAGTTACCTATTCGATTGATTTCCGAGCAATTGTTATAGAAATTACGCTGGAAAACTGCTATGTATACATTTTGTATCAATTTTTGATTTTGGTGCTACTAACTTGTGCTTTAATGCACTTGTATCTGTAGTTGTAAAAGACTAATTATTATAACAACAATAATCGTTTCAAATTTTTTGCGTGTTCAATTTCATTTTCTAATGAAACTACAAACGATACAGTATTTGTTTTCAATTTAAATTAACCGCTACAATTTGAGTCTGTCGTGAAATTACCCATCACAAATTCGTTTTGCGACGAAAAACTTTGCTTTTGCCGACAAAAGGACAATTTTCGAAAATTTGAGATTTCTTTTCCGTTTCGTATTCCCATTTCTGGAAAATTAAAAGAAAATAAAGGCTCCAATCAATGGCGGACGAAGTAGCTCGTTCATTGCAATACGAGTACAAAGCGGTAAGTTTATTTTTATTTATCGAGCTATTTTTTCGTTTCACTTTCTCGTCGTGTGAGAGATTGAGAAAACCAAATTTTTGTTTTAGAATTCTAATTTGGTTCTACAAGTTGATTATTCGTTAGTCGACCGAAGGCCGAAAGATGAAGCGACGGGTGAAGTTTTAGCGTTGAACACCGATCGTCTTCATGGAATCAAAATGGGCGATTTATATAAAAGATCTAAGCCATCGTCGGGAGAAATCAAGAAATCAAAGTATAAGCCCTTCAGATTTCACAGTTTTTTTTTTGCTCGTTTTAATGTTTGAAACTATGTGTGATCCAATTAAGGCTGTTTCGATGACTTGTTTTTGTTCTTAGGAAACAGAAACGCGACGAATCGTCGTCCGGACACGAATTCACTTCGAGAAGTCGGGAACACAATTTAACCGATAATCTCGACGAATTGGTTGGAATTTATAAACCCCGAACGCAGGAAACGCGGCAAACTTACGAAGTCATTTTAGGCTTCATTCAAGAAGCTTTAGGCGATCAAGTGAAACTTTTTTTACTCCTTTTGCGTCAAAATTTGTAACTTAATCGCGTTTTGCGTTTTAGCCTCGTGATATCTTGTGTGGCGCCGCCGACGAAGTTTTACTGACATTGAAATCGGAAAAATTCAAAGATAAAGACAGGAAACGAGAAGTTGAATCGTTGCTCGGTTCTTTGGCCGAAGAACGTTACGCACTTTTAATGAATCTCGGCAAAAAAATTACCGACTACAGCAGCAGTGAAGATAAAGAAAAGAAACTCGTGGACGACGAATTGGACGAAACGACGGGTGTCAACGTACAGTTTGACGAATCCGACGACGACGTAAGTGTCGAAATTGCTATTTTAACGACATTTTTTATCACGATTTTTTTTGTCTCGCAGGACGAAGATGATTACTACGGTGAAGTTCGGGAAGGCAGCGACGACGAAGAGGAGGAAGGCGAAGAAGCCGCCGAAGATAACACGTTGAAAGCTTCAGGGGTAAGCGTTTCGTTGATTCTGTGTCTTTTTCCATTTCACTCTTTGAAACTTCACTCTTCGTTTTTGTTCCAGCTTGCTGACGACGCGGTCGCATTAGATAGTCGAAAAAAGGATTTACATCCTCGCGACGTCGACGCCTATTGGCTACAAAGAAGTTTGCGAAGTTTCTATCAAGATCCTATCGTCGCTCAGCAGAAGTCGAAAGAAGTTTTGGAAATATTGAAAAATGCCAACGACGATCGTGATTGCGAAAATCGTCTCGTTTTACTTCTCGGCTTCGATCAGTTCGATTTCATACGAGTTTTGCGACAGCATCGACAAATGAGTGAGCATTTTCGTAAAGTACTTTTCGACAATTCCTTGTTATTGTATCCTTTGCTTTTCAGTACTTTACTGCACGTTGTTGGCGTCTGCGCAAAGTGACGGCGAACGGCAGCAAATCGAGGCGACGATGTCGTCGAATGGCGAGCTGATAAAAATTTTGCACGCGTTAAAGGAAGCCGAAGAGCACGATATTGTCGAGGCGAGTCGATTTTTTTGTTCTTTTGCAATTCTCATTCGAAAAAAGTACAATCTTTTTTAGGAAGAACGCGAAAGACGAGCGAAAACTCGTCAACAACGACGCGAAAAACAAGCCAACATAGATTTAGACGAAAGCGCTTGGTTTCAACAAAGGCAAATGTTGGATTTCGATGATTTGTTATTTCAACAAGGTTCACATTTTATGAGCAATAAGCAATGCCAGTTGCCCGAAGGATCGTTTAGAAAACAAAAAAAGGGTAACGATTTACATGGATGGGAACACACGACAGTTTTCAAATCGCTTTTCTTTGCTACCTTATTAGGTTTCGAGGAAGTTAACGTTCCAGCTTTGAAGCCCAAACCGCTCGGCGCTGATGAAAAATTGATCCCGATCGACGATCTTCCGAAATACGTTCAGCCTGCTTTCGAAGCTTATCGAACACTGAACAAGCCGCTGAATCGCGTTCAGTCGAAATTGTGCAAATCGGCACTGGAATGCGACGAAAATTTACTTCTTTGCGCTCCGACAGTGAGCTTTTCGATATCTTTTATGGAAACAAGTTTCCTCAGCGAAATTATTTTACTTTTTAGGGGGCAGGCAAAACTAACGTTGCTATGCTTTGTATTATGCGCGAAATTGGCAAACACATAAACGAAGACGATACGATTCGAGCGGACGAATTTAAAATTATTTACATCGCTCCTATGCGTTCGTTGGTACAAGAAATGACTGGAAGTTTCTCGAAAGTAAATTTAATCGTTAGCTATCCGATGACTTCTTTGTTCCGTCATATTTATTTCGGTATGTTTTTCAGACTCTGGCGTCATACAATATAAAAGTCGGAGAATTAACGGGCGACCATCAAATGTCTAAAGAGCAAATTGCCGAAACGCAAATCATTGTTTGTACGCCGGAAAAATTTGACATTATTACTCGAAAAGGCGGCGATCGTTCTTTTTTGCAACTCGTTCGATTGATTATTTTCGACGAAATTCATCTTTTGCACGACGAACGTGGCCCAGTTTTGGAAGCATTGGTCGCCAGGTAACTCTTGTTTTTAATTGTTACCAGTTGTTGATGACATTTTGATTGTTTTCGGTCAGTTTCTTCTCATTTTTATTTATTTTTGAGGCGCAAATTTTGGTTTTTACAGGTCTTTGCGCCAAATGGAACAATCACAGATGGAAGTACGCTTGGTCGGCCTTTCTGCCACGTTGCCGAATTATAAAGACGTGGCAACGTTTTTACGAGTTCACGATAAACATATGTATTATTTCGATAATTCTTACCGTCCAGTTCCTTTGGAACAACTCTACGTCGGCGTTACAGAGAAAAAAGCGATAAAGCGTTATCAATTGATGAACGAAATCGTTTACGACAAAGTGATGGACAACGCGGGCAAAAATCAGGTTTGAATTTCTCACGTTAGACGCCAAAATATTTACGACGTTTTTCTGATATATTCAGGTTTTAATCTTCGTACATTCTCGAAAGGAAACCGGGAAAACTGCTCGAGCTCTACGCGATTCTTGTTTGGACAAGGATACGTTGAGTTTTTTCCTCAAAGAGGGCAGCGCTTCGACCGAAATTTTGCGTCGCGAAGCTGAACAAGTGAAAAATTCTGAATTAAAAGATTTATTACCCTACGGGTTCGGCATACATCACGCTGGAATGACCAGGTAATTTCTTACTCGATGTTTTTTACTCTTAATGTTCTAAATTAATTTTCCAATTTTTAGGGTCGATCGTTCGTTGGTCGAGGATTTATTCAGCGACAAACACATTCAAGTGTTAGTCTCGACGGCGACGTTGGCATGGGGCGTTAATTTACCGGCCCACACGGTCATCATTAAAGGTACATTTCGTTTTGTGTACACTTTCGTTTAGTTGCCGACACGGTTTTTCTTTTTTTCAGGAACTCAAATTTACAATCCCGAAAAAGGTCGTTGGGTCGAACTTAGCGCGTTGGACGTTATGCAAATGATGGGCAGAGCCGGTCGACCTCAGTTCGATTTAAAAGGCAAAGGCGTCATGATTACGAATCACAGCGAACTACAATATTATTTGTCGTTGATGAACCAACAGGTAAGAATTTTCCCTGTATTGGTTTTCGTCTTTGTGCTCCTTTGCTATTGTGTCGTTCACTTTTTCGATCGTGTTCGTCAACAAAACGAGGAGCGAAAGCATTTCAAAGTGTTTTTTATGTAGCTTTACTTAAAAGTAGCAAAAAAATCGTTTTGAAACAGTTCTGTTTTTTCAACTATGTTTTAAGTTATAGCTTGGAAAGAACTTTTGAAAATGTTCTCTTTTTTTTCAGCTACCGATCGAGAGTCAGATGGTTTCGAAGCTGTCCGATTGTTTGAATGCTGAAATCGTTTTGGGCACCGTAAATAACGTTCGAGAAGCCGTTGACTGGCTTGCGTATACTTACTTGTACGTTCGCATGTTACGAGCACCGACGTTGTACGGTATTTCGCACGATCAAGTAAGTTTTCGTATTCTTATTTTTATTCGTTTTTCGCACATTCTATGGCGTTGTTCATTTTTTCTCTTTGTTTTAGTTCGAAAAAGATCCGATTTTGGAACAGCGTAGAGCCGATTTGATTCACACGGCAGCCAGTCAACTAGACAAAGGAAATTTAATAAAATACGACAAAAAAACGGGAAATTTTCAAGTCACGGAATTGGGACGGATTGCGAGCTATTTCTATTGCACATTCGAATCGATGCAGACCTATAATCAGCTTTTGAAACCTACTTTATCGGAGATAGAATTGTTTCGAGTTTTTTCGCTTTCCTCCGAATTCAAGCACTTGGCCGTTCGAGAGGAGGAGAAATTAGAATTGCAAAAGTTAGCCGAACGCGTGCCGATACCGATTAAAGAAAGTATCGAAGAACCTAGCGCTAAGGTAACTTTTTTGTTTCACTTCTCGATTGCGATTAGATTGCGTTAATTTGTTTTGCGAATTTCAGACGAATATTTTGTTGCAATCTTATATTTCCCAGTTGAAACTGGAAGGATTCGCTTTGCAATCGGATATGGTATTCATTTCTCAATCGGCCGGTCGGCTATTTCGAGCCATTTACGAAATAGTACTTTATCGCGGTTGGGCTCAATTGACTCACAAAGCTTTGGCTCTTTGCAAGATGGTCGACAGAAGAATGTAAAAAAAAAAGCCAAACGCAATTTGCTTTTATTACATATCGTGTCATTTTTCTATTTTTAGGTGGCAGTCAATGTGTCCGTTACGACAATTCAGAAAAATTCCCGAAGAGGTTATTAAGAAAATTGAACGAAAAAATTTTCCATTCGAACGTTTTTATGATCTCGGACCGAACGAATTAGGCGAATTAATTCGTATGCCGAAAATGGGCAAGCCGCTGCATAAATACATTCATCAGGTAACGAAGAGATTCACGTCTCGTTTTTATCTTTATTTAAATGTTGCTTTTTTCTTTTTCGCGACGTTCGATAGTTTTTATTTTAGTTCCCGAAACTCGAATTAACGACACATATTCAGCCGATAACGCGATCGACATTGCGCGTCGAATTAACGATCACGCCTGATTTTCAGTGGGACGAGAAAATTCACGGCAGTTCGGAAGGATTTTGGATTTTTGTAGAGGACGTCGATTGCGAAATAACTCTCTATCACGAATACTTTTTGCTAAAAAAGTAAAAACTTTGAACGCTTTTTCTTCTTAACATCGTCTTATTTGTACATTTTTAGGAGATTTTGCGAAGATGAGCACGTCGTAAAATTTTTTGTTCCATTGTTCGAGCCATTGCCGCCGATGTACTTTTTACGCGTCGTTTCTGATAAATATCTGGGTAATTTTTTTGTTTCAGGTCTATATACGTTTGAATTTTTTTGTTGTACAAAAGATTTCTCTTTAGGTTCAGAGACTGTTCTGCCGATTTCTTTTCGTCATTTAATTCTCCCCGAAAAATATCCACCGCCGACAGAATTACTGGATTTGCAACCGTTGCCCGTTTCGGCGTTGAACGATAAAACTTTAGAATCAATATACAAGGATCAAATACGGGTTTTTAATCCAATCCAAACTCAAGGTATACATGCTTGACTGTTTGTTTCATTGAAAAAAAACCAAATCATTTTACGTTTCAGTATTTCGCACTTTATTCGAAAGCGATGACAACGTTTTCGTCGGCGCGCCCAACGGCAGCGGTAAAACGTTGTGTGCAGAATTGGCCATAAATCGCTTGTTCAAGAATAACGCTGATGGGCGTTGCGTTTTTATCACGCCCGTCGAAGCTTTGGCTGAATTGGTAGGTAACGTTTCAATAAAGTTGCTCTGCATTTTTCGATTTCACGATCGTGTTTCTCCTTGTCGACAGGCTTATAACGAATGGACGGTGAAATTTGGCCAAAAACTAAACAAGCGCGTTGTCTTGTTGACCGGCGAGACCGGTACGGATTTAAAATTATTAGCTAAGGGTCAAATAATCGTTACGACTCCGGAAAAATGGGACGTCTTGTCGCGTCGTTGGAAACAACGTAAAAACGTTCAAAATGTTAACTTGGTTATCGGCGACGAGTTGCACATGATCGGTGGCGAGGACGGGGTAATTTTTGACGCTTGTTTTCGTTTTTGTTCATAATTATACCTTTCGATTTTTAGCCCGTTTACGAAATAGTTTGCTCCCGAATGCGCTACATAAGCAACCAATTGGAAAAACCGATTCGTGTCGTCGGATTGAGTTCGTCTTTGAGCAACGCGAAAGACGTCGCTCAATGGCTCGGGTGCAGTTCGCACGCGACATTCAATTTTCATCCGAACGTCCGGCCCGTGCCCTTGGAATTGCATATTCAGGTAATTTTCGAAGTTATTTCTTGCCTTATCAATTATTGCACGTTTGTCGTATTATAGGGGCTGAATATCAGTCACACGGCGTCGAGAATCGATGCGATGGCTAAGCCAACTTACGCCGCTATAGTTAAACACGCCGGCGTTCTTCGCCCTAAACCGGCGTTAGTTTTCGTTCCGACTCGGAAACAGACTCGTTTGACGGCCATCGACCTGTTGACGTTCGCTTCGGCGGACAATTTACCGAATCGTTTTTTGCACGTAAAACCCGAAGATTTGGAACCTTTCCTGAATAAATTGCAAGATAAAACGTTAAAGGTAAGTTTGTTTCAAAATTATGTTTATGTTCAAAATTAAGTTAATATTTTACCGTATGTCTTCCATTCCTAGGAAACTTTGAGCGCCGGCGTTGGTTACGTTCACGAAGGCGTCGTAGCGTCCGATCGTCGTATCGTCGAACAACTATTCGACATCGGTGCGATACAAGTTGTCGTCGCCAGTCGATCGCTGTCGTACGGATTGAAATTACGAGCGTATTTGGTCATCATAATGGATACACAATTTTATAACGGAAAAGTACACGCGTACGAAGATTTTTCAATCTACGAAGTTTTGCATATGGTCGGTCGAGCTAATCGACCCAATGTTGACGAGGACGGTACAATTTTTCGTTTTAACTCATTTTGGGAAATTTCTTAAATAATGCTTCCTCCTTTTTAGCTAAATGCGTTCTTTTATGTCAAACTACGAAAAAGGAATTTTTCAAGAAATTTTTATACGAACCTTTGCCAGTTGAGGTACGTATTTATTTCGTACATATTTTCTGACGATCTCATGTTCCTGTTGACAAAACGGTTGTTTCATTTTTAGTCTCATCTGGATCATTGTTTACACGATCATTTCAACGCCGAAGTTGTTACTCGAACTATAGAAAATAAACAGGACGCCATCGATTATTTAACGTGGACGTTTTTGTATCGAAGAATGACGCAAAATCCGAATTATTACAACTTGCAAGGCGTTACCCATCGTCATTTATCGGACAATATGTCAGAACTCGTCGAGAATACTCTGTCCGATTTGGAACATTCGAAGGTAAAATTGAGTTTCCTGTTTTTTACAACAATTTTTACAGCCTGTTTCTGCGACAGTGAGAAATGTTGGGCTTTTCATTGACTTGCATTTGTCACAGCTTTATGTTCGATTTTAACTGATTTTTCGTTTTCTGTTCAGTGTATCTCGATTGTCGACGACTTGGAAACAACACCGCTTAATTTGGGAATGATAGCGGCATATTATTACATTCACTATTCGACGATCGAATTGTTCAGTATGTCGTTGAATGCGAAAACGAAAATTCGCGGTTTAATCGAAATCATTTCGAGCGCCGCTGAATTCGAAAACGTTCCCATTCGCCATAAGGAGGATAGCATTTTGCGCCAATTGTCAAATAAATTGCCGAACAAACCTCAAAACGCGAAATTCACCGATCCGCATACGAAAGTTAATCTACTACTGCAAGCTCATTTGAGTCGATTACAATTGCCGGCAGAATTACAATCGGATACCGAAACGATTTTAATAAAGGCGTGATTTCGAACTTTCAACTTTCAAGAGTGTTTTTAGTTTTTCAACACGTTTTTCGTTTTTAAGGCTTTGCTTTTGATTCAAGCTTGCGTTGACGTTTTGAGCAGCAACGGATGGCTGTCGCCTGCTTTGGCGGCCATGGAATTGGCTCAAATGGTCACTCAAGGCATGTGGAATAAGGATTCCTATTTGAAACAACTGCCTCATTTTAATTCGGAAATTATAAAGAAATGTTCTGAGAAAGTACGTCGGTTTTTCACTTCGCAAGCGTTTTATTTCTCTTTCAAAGTCCTTTCTAATGTGTAGAAAATTGAAACAATTTTCGACGTCATGGAAATGGAAGACGAGGACCGTTCCGCGTTATTACAATTGTCCGAAGCGGAAATGGCCGACGTCGCTCGAGTATGTAATCGTTATCCGAATATCGAAATGAATTTTGAAGTTGAAAATAAAGAAAACATTCGAAAGTAATGGTTTCGGACCGAAAATTTTATTCGTTATTTTGATACCATTTTTGTTTTTTAGCGGCGAACTCGTAAACGTTGTTTGCAATTTGGAACGAGAAGACGAAGTCGTCGGTCCTGTAATCGCTCCTTATTTCCCGCAGGTAAGAATTGAAATTGAAATGAAATTAATTTTGGCGACTATTCGTTCGTAAAAATTTTACTCTTGTATTTAGAAACGTGAAGAAGGTTGGTGGATTGTGATCGGTCAACCGAAACAAAACGCTTTGATCTCGATCAAACGTTTGACGTTACAGCAAAAGGCGAAAATTAAATTGGATTTCGTAGCACCGTCGTCCGGCGCTCATCAGTACAGTTTATTTTTTATGTCCGATTCGTTTATGGGATGCGATCAGGAATACAAACTGTCGTTGAACGTTCGCGGTGGCGAAGACGAACGCGAACACGAAAAAGAATCGCGAGGTGTTAAACGTCGACGAGATGACCAAGAGTGAAAATAAATTTGACCTCGAAATCACTGTTTCATTTTGAGTGTGTCATCTTTTCATGTTCTGTAAAATAAAATTTCCACCTAATTTTCTTTTATTAGTCTAACTTCCAAAATCTAACGACGTATCGAAAAATTACAAGCTAAAACGCATACGATGTCAGCAACAATAAATTAAATATATTTTACATTAGCAAAATCGTTTCAATAGATTACCGAAGCGTGAACAATTTGAAAAACCTAATGATATGAAAATTTACACCGATAAACAAAAACGCCGACCGGTAAATCGCTACAAAACTTCATCATAAGCCTAGGAAAAAAGGACGCGGAAGATTTTTAAGTGTCGTTCAAGTTCACCAGTCGCAGAAAATAGCGCATGCGACTAAGATAGTTTGTTCGGAAAATAACATTACAATTTGTATTTTGCGAAATCAACAGCGAGCACCAAAATAAAGAATTCGAGCGTTTTCTGGTTGTATGCTCAGTCAAAATTGGCACAAAATGAAAACATACTAAAATAATTTGAGCAGAAACGATGGTAGAAAAACCGATGTGACACTAAATGTAATCATACAAACATTTTTTCACTTAATTTTAACTAGACGATAGCTTGTAAAGGAAATAAATTAACAAAAAATAAATGAAAAATACATGTCGCCATTCATTTTTTATTGGTTGGTCCCAAGATATTCCCTGAAAACGTTGTAACTCAAAGTTTTCAATATGTTACTCAGGAAAGCGTGAACCAAAGTGCTTACGTTCGAAAATAAAATTTTAAAGACTTGTAACGTACATTTGCAAACTTGACACCTTGCTGTTCGGACATTTCGTTTCGGTTTTGAAATGACACTTTTTATGGCACAACATGCGGCAGTCTGCAACATTAACAAGCTACTGTTTAGAACGCTAAGGAAAAATATTGAATACAAAATTGTGAAACCTCGGCACTGATATCCCTGTTTTCCGAACGCTCCTGAAACGGCTTTCAAGCATACTTTGCACGTTGTACTACTGAAACCATATTCAACATATATGAGATAAAAAGGTGACACAACAAAGTAGCAAAATCGTTCAACCTGGGGACTTTTACAGCGACGAATGTATGCTCATTGTAAATGTGCAATTTTCTTCCTAGTTTCATTAATTTTTTTGCATTCGGATGTCGCATCATGGAAGTTGGTATGAGGTGATATCTGTTCCATAATTTTAGTTATTTTTGCTTTTAATGATGTCGAAAACTGATTCGTTTAGTTTACTTTTTAACGCTATTTTCAACCGTTTCTACAACAAGTGAGGATTGTTGATAAACGCTATCGTTGCTAGTTGTGCTTAATTCGCTGTCCGAAGCGCCTCTTCCAAGTTCTTAAAAAGTAACATGAATGCGTAAAAACAACGTGCGAAACCAAAACGAACTCTAAGGAGTAATATTTCACCCGAATATCGCGTCGCCGAATTGTCTCTAGACGGTGGAGTTGAAACAGATCGAGGTGGGTGATAAGTAACATCCGTCGGCGACAATCCTTGACCTTGGTCCAAGGATTGGGCTCGAGACGGTTTTTTGCCGCTTTTGAAACTAAGCTTTTGTTTTAAATCGCCGAAAAACGACGGACGATCAGGTTTTCGACCTGAAAATTTGTCGTAAATAGTTTGAAAGAAAGGAACGACACCAAATCGTCATAGAGAGACAACAAATCTTCAGAAAGATAAGAGAAGACAGCACATTTCGTGCAACAAGAAATGAAACGACAATGGAGACGTGATTTCAGGCAAAATAGAACTGAAGGTGTGCGTGTGTGTGCGGAAAAAACTTCATGCAAACGAAACTAACCTCTTTCGATTTTCGGAGAAGCTGAAGATCGTGAAATCGTCGACGAAGGTGTCGCGGGCGTCGACGACGATTGTTGTTTCAACGTCAACGTTTTTGCATCTTTCGATGATCGTCGAGGGGGGTTCGGTAATGTCGAACTCGTGGTCGTTGTTAGAGGTTCCTGGGCAGTTGCTACGCGATCTGTTGATTCGGCTGGCGCGTGAATATACTTAAAAATGGTATGAAAAAACTGTGCAACAAGTAAGGAACAAGAATGACAACAGTGCAATTAACCTGAGACACTGATTTCACAATAACACTTGAAGTTTTCGTCGGCGTTACATTAACAGTTCTTTCGGAATCTGCAAATTTGCAATAAATCATCATTTTTTCCAAGAAAAGTTTTAGGTACAAAATATCACTCTATTGTTTGATTCTGCACGATTTTTTGTTTCAAAAACTGTTTTTTACAATTCGTTAACTTTTCATGTTTCTGTTTGGAATTGTGCTAACTTTTTATGACTTTACATATCAGGATTGAGAATCACTTTGCAGTTCGTAGAAACGTTTGCTTCGAGTCAACTTAGGTCACCGATAGCCACCTTTTCTTAGTTTACTTTGCTTAATAAATTTGTTTTTTACAAATAAACTTTTCTTATACCTCGCGACTCTAATCCGACTGCAACCAACGGACGTTTTGCCGTCGTTGTAGTATGTGTTATTATTCCGTGATCGAATTCTTCTCGAAGCATCTCTGTTTCTTTTCCAGCACCCGATTCAAATAAAAATGTGCACTTAAAGATGAAATACGAACCTTGTTACAGTATGGGGATTCAATACATATCTAACAATAGTTCAAAGATTTCACATCTAACAATAGTTCAAAGATTTTCTGTAAGTTTTGATTTCTAAAACTAAGTTTCAAGAAGCCTTAAACTTAACAATTCTGACACATTTAGCATTACAAAGGTGACGAAGAAAGCTAATTTTACAAAATAAAGAGGGTAAAGGTAGGTAAAGTGGGTAAATAAATGTTTTTTTCTATGATTTCAATACTTACCTCAACAAACAGAACTCCATGAGCTTTTTCGTTACTGTACGGTCGCGGTTGAAGTTTTAAAGCATGACTAGTTATCGCAGATTGTCTAAGCTCTTCGATGCCAACTATTGCTAAGCCAATAAATTGAGCCTCTTCGGCATTGTCCTTTCGTTTATCGTAAACTTCGAACAATAATTCTTCGCTCCGTCGATTTACGTCGAATAAAAAATGCTCATCCCAAACCGGGCAAGCGTTCAAGCCTAACGTCGTCGTATGTTTTTGAGGCGGATCGTCCATTTCAATGACAACGTAAGGTTGGTTTGGAACTGAAATCGAAACCCCGACATGTTTCACATATGAGGAGCGCATTTTATGTGTCATTTATGCAAAATACTTTGGGGTCCTTCTAACTTTTCCGACCGTAAAACTTTCACCAACAGTCTGTTACTCCTAAATCTATCGGCTTGACCAGTTGCCTGAAACAGTTTTCGAGGTTCAATCTCGTCACCGGATACGAAATAAAACTGTCAAAAGCGAGGATGGTTTTCGTAACATAAAATGACATTTCAGTTCAAAATTAGAATGTTATTCATAAATCTGTCCGATAAACCCCTCATGATAAACCCCTCATGAATAGAAATATTATTAACTTCGAGTCAGACAATCAAAGAAAATCGGAGGAGTTTTTTTTTCATTCTAAAATGGTTGAATATTATTTTTTGCGGTATGAATTTCATTTTTATACTTGAACAATGCTTCCCGAAGCGTTAAGTCGACGAAAAACGTCTTCAACTGAATCCACCGATTGACCGTGACTGCCACGAATGCTTAAATTTGTCACCGACGACATTAAACTTTTCCTTATTGCTTCTTGCACGCAAGAATGATCCACTTGCTCTTCGCCCTAATACAGGAAAAATTAACCTATTTCGTGTCACCAATCTGTTTTCCATAACAATTTTGGTATGACTCGTTTTGAGTCCTAATAATCAACAATGCAAGAAACGGGTGTAATTTTTACGTGCAAATCTTTGTTCTCCAAATGGATCGTTACATCGGGTCGTCCATCGAAACAAGCCATTAAAAACAATTCATTACCAATGCAAGCGGCTCGAATTTGAGCCTAGAAATTGTTTCAAGTTAGAACCAACGTTGAGTCACGATAATAAGAAAAAACAAGAAACATGTGCCCAATAAAGTAACGAAACTTTTTTTACATCTCCAGTCAAGTTCGTTAGTTTGGCGTCGTAATTCGTGACAACAAGCCGATCGGGTAATTTTTGAGATGTAACTAAACGTAAATTGAAACCGGGCGAGTAAAGTTTTCCACGTAAAGTCTGCAAGAATTAAATACGAGAAAATAATGCAGTAAATGTGCGGTTTTTTAGTTTGTAAGTAAAATGAACAACTTTTCGCTGAAATAAATTACAAAAAGAGCCTAATTTACAAGATGTTCTCTCGGGCCTTGCTCCGTTCGAATTTGCGATAATTGAGGTGCACGTCTGTCTTCCGTCGAAATTTCTTCGAATAAAACTTCGCAACCGACCTACAGTAAACAAATTATGGTTTTTTATAAGCTGAAATTTTTTTTACATAAAGCTTTATTTATTTCTCATGCAATTTTGTCGTTAAATATTTTGTTTCAAATAAAAAAAAGCGAAACGAAAGCATTTATTGAATCGTCTCTTCTTTTTCGATGACGTCAACGGAACGATATCTTGCGTCTATTTCCTTTCAGTTAAACTTCAATTGAAAGTACACGCAATTAATCACATCAAATTTTATAGGTTAATTAACATTGTTTGCTCGTATTGAGCGCAAAAATAGAATCCTACGAAGAAACGAAAAAAATGACAAATCGTGTGTCAGCGAGTTCACCGTGGTTGTTTCCATGTTCAAAAAAGGATGAGGAATATTTTAATAAATTGGATGGGAAAGTCAAAAAAATTATACAAAAACCAATTAAATCTAAAAAATGAATGTATGAAACGGAGACTTTATAGTTTCAATTTTGATCCTTATGTGAATGGAAAAATGCATAAGTTTGGCGAGTTTGCTAATGTTTCGATCAATCAAAATCAATCGCATTCGGAAGCATATCAAACTTTTATAAACGAATTTCAGTTTTATAAAGGGAGCAAAAAGATAACGAGAATGCGGTTCATTTTTCCATTGAACTAAACCGACGGCGACCGACGAAACGATAATCTTTTTAATAAACAATTTTTCACGCCTGACATTGACGATGAATATTAAATACTACACATAAACACGTGTTTCGCTTGCGCTTTCTATTGAAAAAACGGTCCAATATCGTCAGCTTGTGTGCATAGAATAGTTTGTCTTTTTACTAAACCGATTCTAATCATCGGGCATCATCGTCGAAAGTTTTTAATGTTCGAAGGAAAGAAAGGAGTAGAGAAAGTTTTTTTTTTAAAATTGAAAAAGATTCTCTTTTTGAAACACAAACGAACACGATCCCTCGATCGGGTCGTCGTCGACGACGATGGTGGTGAAGCCGGTTAAACGTGCGCTGTTTTCTTTTTCGAGCAGTTTTAAGTTTGTATAGAACTTAAAACGTAGCCTCTATATTACACATAGATATAACGCTGAACACAATGCGAAACACTATAGAGCTTCTAAAAGTTTTCGTGAGGTTTGTTGTCTACGATGTACACAACCGTTGAGGCGGTTCGAAACTAATTTTCATTTCATATATACCGGCCGACCGACCAACGGCGTCGCACCTATGATAGTTTTTCTAAGAGATGTCGACGAGACGACGGCGCCCGAACGAACGGAACAGAAACCCGCGCCGAAACCGAAAAACACTCTCCTCATCTACCCTCGCAGACTCAACTTCTCTCGTTTACGTGGTGAAACGTCCATAAAAACGAAACCGATTTTGCGATTCCACTTTCTCGATTCACTGACTTGACTTCATTCGGATCTAAAACCATGGTATAAAATGCTGCGTCGACCGACATTAAGTAAATGGACCACCTAAACACACTCACGATAGAGCACGAGGCAGAAGATTCAAAATCTCTTTGAATCTGCATATTCTAGTGTCAAATAAGAAATAAGCTAAACCATCCCCACCGGATGTACGCTTTCTGTCAAATATAACGACGAGCAATAACAACAAATTTTCAACGTACTTTCGGACAGAATATAACTGAGAGAAGAACGAAGAAGAAAATTGAAACGAATGTCACAATTGAAATCTTAAAATTTCCTCGATTTTCTAGAGGAACTAAATTTGATAAGAAAATGTTGACCCAAACCAAACGTTGATTCAAGTTTACGTGCGTCTGTTAAAATACAACAATGTGAACTTTGCCGCAAACAATGACAACATGTCCATGTGAAAATTTGCTCTTACTTAAACGCAGTTTTTGTAAGTTATTGTTTCACGAAACATGAATGCAATTTTGACATTATAACTTACCAAAGGAGCGACCTTTTTCGCTGCATCGTTCATAGATTTCAACCAAGAATTTAAAAAATCCGGCGATCCTTTGTAATGATGAAATAACCAGGACAAAAATTCATTCAACCAATCGACACTTTCCACTGGTCGACCGCCTCCAAATTGAGGATACTGTTGATACTGTTGTTGTTGTTGTGGCAGTTGTTGCGTGAATATCGAATGTGAAACTGATGGGATTGAACCAGAAGCACCGACGTATTGTTTTTTATCACCTCCCACGATAGTTTCTTGAGGAATAACGCGCTCTTGTAGAAGCTTATCCTGTCGACTGGCGGTTGTTGTGTCCACGGGCCAAAATTCAATTACTTTCTGTACGACGAAAAAAATGAACGCCGCCATGGCTAACCAGGTAACAAGAATCCAATTTAACGGGTCCATAACGGTAACGTAAGAGGAGAATTATCAAATGAAACGAAACACAGTAAACGCGACGACGATAATATAGTCTTTCAACGACCGAAACCGATCGAAAGCAAAAGTAGTTGCTCTTATTGGACTTTAAAAAATGTGATTTTTGCTAATTCGAATTAAAAATAATATGTTAGAATTTTGAAGAACAGGATGTTGAGTTGTGATGAAGAGAGGAGGAGGGATGAGTGAGGAAGGAATTGTTGTTGTCGCTGCCCAGGGAAGGAACGCTTTTCGACAACGAAACCGTTGAAAATTTTTGCTGCAAAAGTCGGCGCCCGCGTCGTCGACCGTTCTCGGTTTTTAACCCGCTCGGCGCCGTTCGACGTAAGAAAACAGCCGCGCCCGCGTTAATATATAAACGGGGTCCAATAACTATCTAAAACGTCGTTGAAAAATTTGTGGCGCCGCAAAGAATAAAACTTTCACCCATCATCATGCTTAAACCCACCTCGACGAGCCCCTTTTATGCGAGTTGAGGGAGGCCTAAGCTAAAACTACGGACGACGACTTTTAATGCTGCAATCAAACAGTTGAAGCCGCGCGAAAAACGAGTAACGGGGCGAATAGTTGATGCTGATGATGAATCCCTCTCGATGTCTCGCTGGCGTTGTGCGCGCACATAAAACTTGTCTGTCAACTAACGGTAAAAAAAGTCCGGTCGGTGTACTTTGATACACTTGGCGATTTGTAAAGAAATTACAATTGGGCGAACGTTGAAAGAAGTTTGAATCAGCCCGGAAAAGAAACGTATTTCATGACTTCGGGGCATCACGACGACCAATCTATGTACTTTTGATAAACATCCTACTTCCGCCGTTAAACAAACATAGATAGATAAACAAATTTTGTACGCTTTTCAATTGGGCAATAATTTCTGTACGTTATTTTCTTGTGACTTTACGAAATGAAAACAGGTGATCATTTTGTTTATCTGAAATGCTTCTCAATTGTAACAAATACATTTCAATCATCGTTCGACGATGAGTCTCGTTAACCGTGTGCTCATAATTCTCGAATTTCCTCGAAACGGTGTAAGAATCAATAGCTTATTCGAATGTAGCTTACATCAATTCGGCAGTGGTGCACGCTCCCTCGGTACGGGCGTATGCAAATGAATGCTTTTAACAAGCTAAAAATTGACACTTATTGGAAAGTCGAAAACTCAGTAGATAAGAAAACCTCCTGGACGATACAGTTCTCCATTCTGTGCTTGGCGTAATTCATTTATTGGGTGCAATTATCACTGATAATAGTTTCGTTAAATGATGCCAATTTAAGGTGGATGAAACGGAAAGCGTGTCCGAAATATTTGTGAAACTTCAAATGCCTGAAGGAACGATGACAACCGAAGAAGCTGGAGCAAAGCAGCAAACTGACTCGTTGGATACGTTAGCTAAAGAAGCCGAACAATTACGAACCCGGTTAAATAGCGAACGTCGTAAATTGAACGATATACCAAGTAATAAACATAAATTACAGTTTTTTAGTTTCACGTTGCCTTGTGCAACAATTTGGCATGCTTTTTCTTGAAGTGCATGAAACCAATTTTTACCTATTCATAGTTCACCAAGTAGCTGAAAAAATCGAAAATATTTCCAATTTGTCGATTAAACAACGAAGAGTTCTCAAAGGTCATCAAGGAAAAGTTTTATGCATGGATTGGTCCACGGATAAGCGTCATATAGTTTCTTCGTCTCAAGTATGGTGACACAATTATTTTTCATTGAACTGTTTGCACTACAGTTGTACTTTTATTTTACTGTTTAGGATGGAAAAGTAATCGTTTGGGATGGCTTTACGACGAATAAAGTAGGAATAGTTCGTTTATAAATTAGATATGGAAACAGTTATCACTAGTTCGTATTTTTGTATAGGAACATGCTATTACAATGCCGACAACTTGGGTCATGGCCTGCGCGTATGCTCCATCGAATAACATGATCGCTTGCGGGTGATAAAAATTGTCACGAATGACTTTAATTTGTGTAATTTTGTGGTTTTTTCTTTAGCGGATTGGATAACAAATGTACGGTGTTCCCGCTTAGCTTCGACGAAGATATTACCAGCAAGAAACGTCCAGTCGCCACTCATACGAGCTACATGTCTTGCTGCACGTTTCTGAGATCCGACAATCTGGTAAAGATGTGTTTCGCAAAGTTCGTTTTGTGCAATTTTTCAACATTAAATTGACAGGTTTTAACTGGCAGTGGCGACTCAACTTGCGCCATTTGGGACGTCGAGAGCGGTCAAATGATACAAAGTTTTCACGGCCATGTTGGCGATGTATTTTCGCTTGACGTGCCAAAAGCTGATACAAGCAATATTTTCATATCGGGGGTAAAAATGTTCACGTCGTTCATTCCGAACGAGCATATAGAAGTTAGCATTTCATCGTAAAGGGAGCCGATAAGCATGCGCTAGTTTGGGATATTCGCACTGGCCAATGCGTTCAAAGTTTCGAAGGACATGATGCCGACGTGAATACAGTTCGATTTCATCCCAGTGGAGACGCATTCGCCACAGGATCCGACGATGCAACGGTAATTAGCGGTGCAAAAATTGTTTCATGTTTTTTCCAGTTACAGCTTAATGGAAAACATTTCTAGTGTCGTCTTTTCGATTTACGAGCAGATCGTCAGGTTAGCGTTTATACCAAAGAAAGTATCATATTTCCAGTCAACGGTGTCGATTTTTCTGCAAGCGGTATGTTTTGGAAATTTGTCCATTAAGTGTTCTGTTTGTGACCGGCTATTGAACCACAGGTCGTTTGCTATTTGCTGGTTATGGGGATTATACGGCGTCCGTTTGGGACGTTCTGAAAGGAGGCAGAGTTACTGTGCTGTACGGTCATGAGAATCGCGTTTCATGTTTGAGAACATCTCCCGATGGTACGGCATTCTGCACGGCATCCTGGGATACAACTTTAAGAGTATGTGAAATTGTTTTATTGATAGCGAATATCTAAACCTTGTTTTAATTTTGACAGATTTGGGCATAATTTTGATTCGTTATCTGTTCAATGGCATCAGATCCAGTCAGGTTTTCGAAGATCTTACGTTCGAATTTGTGTACATATTTTTGGAACATAATTTTGATTCGTTATTTGTTCAGTGGCATCAGATCTAGTCAGTTTTCGACAATCTTACGTTCGAATTTGTGTACATATTTTTGGAACATGTCTATTCACTTTCACGCATGAATTGTGTCTCTTTTAGCTTTATATAAATTATGTTTAAATATATTACCTGGGATATTTATTTTAGTTAGTGTCCTTTCGTGTCATTGGTTTTTTATTGTTTCGAGTGTCGCTAGGATTTACAAAAAAAAACAATGTAACGAATTTGACTCTATAATGCAGCCAATTTGACTTTGATTGTCTGAAAAGTTTTAATGTATAAGTCGTTAAAACGAAGTCAGTATTGCAGAATATTACTTGACTACAGTAAGGACACGGTCCAAAAACAGTTCCAAAACTTAATCTTTGATTGGCTTGATTTTTCAACCACTGCAACCAAAGTGCATATGTATGTCGAAAAGGTAAACAAGAATTGTAACAAAAAGCTTTGTACCTGATAGAGGCAACTACGGTGAAATTGTTGCTTGCATTGAAGACAATTTTGATCAGGTATTTCATTTTTGCTCGACTCATAAACGTAACAAATGCCACAATGTGATTCAAAAGCATTACGACGTTGGGTCGGTCCTGTTGAAGCTAGTTCGCCAAATATTTCCAAAAGATTTTCTAGAACACTTATCTCTTCGTTCCTAAAAGTTAAAAGTAAATTCGATAACATATCAACTAACAAGTTTCACTGCGAAATGCGTTGATTTCTTGTTTTGCTTTGTTGGTAAGTAAACTATTGTTGTCGAATCAAGGTTATAAAAAACTCATAAATTGATCACCAAATAACAAGTTTAGAATCGACCAGTTCCTTGATAGCAGCCGTGGGGGATTCTGGTCCGGAGAAACAAAATTCCGGTAAAGCTCTTGGATGTTTCGAGTTTAATGTCAAAAGAACGCATACACCTTTATCTAAACGATTATAAAAATGACCGACAATATATCGAAAAACAACAACAAAATGCACTGAATTATCTTTACCAAGAATAAGCCTTCTGGTTTTTGAAGCCAATCCTAACTTTTCATCGACAGTTTTAGAAATCAGATCGCTTTCTTCCAATGTTTGCATTTCTTGCCAAAATTCTTGAAAACCGTCAAGAAAGTCGACAAACGATTCAAACAAACTGACCAAACTTTGACTTTCCTAAACGAATCAAGAAACGTAACAGTATTGTCAATCACTGTTGTCTATTGGTACATAATTTACGTCGAAATCAAATTTTTCAGGTAATTCGACTTCAACATCGGATATTGTCAGCGGCAACGAAATGTTCATGGTAATTTTTAATAAATGTCGTCGTTCAGCACTGTCGATGTATTGAAAGTGTACATTCGATAAGTTTTCGGACAAATAATTTAACCTAGAACGCGAAAGTTCTGATTATGGTCGGTAATTTAAAAGACTAAGATTTGTTTTCACTGCGACACCTTTCCAGCCCAACAGTTTCCAATTCTTCTAGGAAAGCTGCTACATAAGAAGATTCGCTGATTTCCGTTACAACATCGTTTCTCTGAATGGATATCAAATTTTAAACGTAGATTCATAATAACGGCGGCATTAAAAACAAAAAAACTGACCAAAAGTTTTCTAACTTGATCAAGTGAAGAACATTCTTGAACATCCGATCGCAGTTTTTCTTGGAGCTCAGCTCGATTAGAATTGATTTGTGCGACATAAGATTCATCGGACTTCGCATCAATGGACAGCAAAAATCTTCCATCGTCGTGAAACTAATAACATAAGTACACAAGGAAATCGTTCAAAATCGTTATTTTACGGAAAAATTATAGAAACAGAAATTATTCATGGAAATTAGCAAAAAAGCTATCGTTATTCAAATTAGCTGGATTTGATCATTTTTCTCTCGATGCTGTCGTTTTTCATGCAACTTTCCGACAGTTACGTTTAAGTTTACATACTGCTTTTCCGTCAATGTAACCGAAAATGTAAAATTTATTTCTGTTTACGACTTCCATTCTTTTTCTATTTTAATTATCGTATAAAACAAAAGACTTACGAATTTCTTCCTTCTCCAAGCAAAAATCCCAGCAACTTGCTCAATTGCGCACTTAATTTTATATTCAGATTGGCGTTTGAATCTATAATTTGCTAAGCCTAAACCATAAACCGACTGTTTGTAAGATATCTTCAAACGAATTTTATTTTATTTTGTCATGCATAATATAATTTTTTCATAAACTGAAAACACACATTACGTCTAATAAATTTGAAAAATTGCGTTAAGATTTTTTTGATCGTGAAATTTGTATGTAAATAAACCCTAACAACTTGCAGATTTTTTCAATGAACTAAAAAACAAGTCGAAATACAAATACTAGTAAACACAAGTATAATATAATAATTGACGAGTGTTACAATAACTAACAATTCAAAAAGTAACATTAATCAATTAAATAATGCGGTACGCACGTTCCAACATCGCATCTACCGATCTTCACCGTTTCATGTGAGAAGATCGGCCAATTTATCCAAACAACAATATTGAAATTCGTTATTTATATCCGTCTACTGTGGAAAGCGCAAGTTTGCACGTTGGCGGGTCTTTTCAGTCGCAATCGGGCTTTGATTTCTCAACGCATTCTCTGTCACCTCCACCGCATCTGTCCTCCGAAATTCGAATTGGCCAATCGGGGCACTCCAAACCATTAACCGCTGCATCTTTCTTCCAACACGGGTTACCACCGAAACTAGGAATGGGAGCGTTGCAAATGCGTGGTTCTACTTCAATGCGCATGGCGAGCCGTGGCAGTGTTCGTTCGTTGAACATTTCATTTCTGAAAAGAAATAACAGTTAATTTTTTTGAAACTAAATAATCCATAATCAAATGATTTACTGTTTAACTTCTGAGAAAATCGTCATCTTTGTCAATGTCTACACAGCTTTCAATATTGTCGCCCAACCCAACTAATATCCGTCCTCAGGTCTGATTTGTTCAAGTAGTCGATTCGTCAGTAAATTCGCACTCTTTATTACTGTTACATAGACCATATTTTTTGACATACAGTGGGCGTCAAAAAAAATGGCCGCATGCACAGTGTTGAAAACGTGTTTGTAAAATTACTTGTTCGCAACCAAAAAACATAAAATTTTGCATGAAAGTCGCAAATGTAGTACTACACACT
>JAQGBA010000099.1:0-68355 GCA_034698125.1 Prionchulus punctatus | reverse complement strand
TTTTATCGTTTGTTGTTGATACGTATAAAATTGCAAGCTCAATTTGTTTTCGATTCGATTCAATAAATTTACTATCTGCTTTGATTCAAACTACAACTCTACTACAGCGGCACTACAAAAAGTGGCGAATCTTAGGCACTACTCGAACCTGCAATCTTCGGATATCTGGGTCTGGGATATCTCGGAAATTGGAGTCTTTTACGAACTCTCGCGACAGTTAGCCATATTTGTTGTTATACCAATCTTGAAACTGTTCTTGCATTTTTGTTATTGTCTGTAACCTATTTAGAGATATATATCCGAACATTTAGTTTATTTGTCTCCAACAGCTTATGATCTAAAATTGCAACTTTCCGAGCGATACCGCAGGCGACGATTAAAACTTTCGTATTATACAGTATTTGAAATTTGAACTTATGTCGTATTCTATTTAAGATTCGAACTTATTTCGTCAAGCAAATAACTCGTTTCGATTCGTGTTTCTGAAAATCGTGACGATAAACTCGTCACACAACTCTATAATCAGTGGATGAAAACCCTTTCGTATTAAAATTCGGATTTCAAGTAATTTCGTCAATTCGTATTCGGACTCCATGATGATAACAACATCATGCGACTTATCTCACTCAGCGAGCGTCGCAAGTTTTCTGACGTCACGTTAGCAAACCACATTTATTAACCGACCGAAGCGAATTTCATAGCGTTCAACCGGCTGCAATAAACCGTGCGTCATCGCCTCCGTTGTTCACCTACGTTTTCCGAGTATAGTATTCAATTTTCGGGCGACGAATATCAAATGTCGGGCAGCGAGAACCATAAACACCAGCGAATCTGGAAGGGTACCTTCGACATACTCAGACAGGTCATACGAAACAATAGACTATTTTTCCGATGTTTTGTCTCTGCGATGTTTTTAACGCGACTATGTTATTGTCTGCGATGAAAATGACGGCGATGTTATTGAACTGGGATGATATTGTATATGCGATGATTTGACCGGGTATGTAAAGTCGGGGTATGATATGTCCGGCGATGAAATTGCAGGGATGAAATGTCCGGACACCCTTCGACAGGTATCCTCGCCGGCAACGATATACAACGCTATATGAAGTCAACAGATGTAATTATGCTTGCGGCGAGCTGCTCAACGATTCATATTTGCCCAACGTCATTGGCATCGACGCCGAACATTACGGCGATCCGAAATTATCGTTCCGCTCGTGCCCCGCGAAGCTGAAAAATTACCCGATCGAGAAACTCGGAAACGCCGATTCGTGTGGTCCATTCGTTCGGACGTTACAGATAGCACGCGCCGACGGACTCGCCTTCGTTTTAGACCTATTTCGCTGACAGCACATTCCAGCTTGCTTGCGACACTTGCTTACCAGCGGCACGGTCGAACGACTAGGACACGGATGGCGAAGCGACTATACGGCGCTTTTAAACACGGACTCAGCGTTGAAAGACTTGCTTCCGAGCAAACCGAGCGCCGACACAGCGTTAACAACTTCGATGCTGCTTTGCTTCGATGAATCGAGTACGGATAGATGCTGGCCGCAGGGCATGCCGTACGACGACATACCCCGGGCGAGGTTGGGCGACGTCGTAGAACACCTTTTCGGCACCTATCTCGACAAATCGACGGGCAAGTGGCGGCATCATCATAAGCCGTTACATTTGATACTCGCGCGAGAAATAGCCAGCGCGGCGAGAGATGCCCTGTCGCATTTGGACGTTTATCTCGTTTTCGATCGATATTACGACATTGTCCGAGCGTTCCGATGGAGATACAACTTGTATCATAAGTACGGCGGCATCGTCATCCCGCATCGACAGTTGACGAGCAAGTTAACGTCGTTTACGACCGATTTGCATAGCACTGCATCAACAGAAAGCGAGACGGTGAATCGACCATCGACATCGGACGGCATTCGTAGCATCGTAGCGCCGAAAGAAAATCCGACTCCGTCGACAACACAAACGTCGGCACAACAACAAGCCTCATCGACATCGACGTCGACGACCAAAAACGGCGAGCAACAGCGAGCTCATCGACCCAAACGAATGAGCTTTCGAGTTACGATTCGCGACGAGGACATCGCTTTTTGTAGAAGAGATGAATTGTGGAGGTGGCGTTGTAATTGTATTGTAATTTGCAACGGTTGTATACTGTATTTTTACGAAACACTTTTCTTTGTAAAAACATTTAATTTCTTTTTCAACATAGAGTTCAATTTTGTTTATAATTCCAAACTTTAAGCTCACAAACCCAAATATATTTTCAACTATCCAACTGAGTTTACATACTAGCCAAAACCCCTCCTCTGCGCAGCGCATCCGCCAGTTAGTTGCTGACTTCTCAACTTTTAGCTCACTTGTCATGAATCAGAACCTGCCTTTCCTGAATCACGAATCATTTTCTTTCAAACTACTGTGTTCGTTACTTTATGGCAGTTTTACCCGCTCGTTCGATTGTAAGTCGTTTGCTCCGACGTTTGTAAAAGTTCTTCAAGTTTTATCGTTTGTTGTTGATACGTATAAAATTGCAAGCTCAATTTGTTTTCGATTCGATTCAATAAATTTACTATCTACTTTGATTCAAACTACAACTCGACTACAGCGGCATTACAATTGAACTGAGGCGAAAGTGTAAGTATGGAAACCACTCCTTTGGAGATGATCCCTGGACTACACTTCCGGAATCTATTTAACTCAGCCTAACTTAGCTAAAGAGCCTTTGGATAAGTCAAGGACTCAACGGGCATGGAGGGTTCTACGGAATTAGCTGTTACTATAATTGAGGACTATAATTAAGATGTAATTTGGGTCACGATATTTTATATCACGATCAAGCTGCCACTTTAGGGTAAGCCACAACAACTATGTACTGGTCGCAAGGGCTTCGTATGAATGTCTTGACCGGCGGCAAATCACCAACAGTCGGATCCCTCGGATGTCAAAGTGGAGTTTGACGCACGGTTGGGTGTCTATATCGGGATTGGGACAAAAGTGATATTATTATCTTTATTTGTTTTGCTCAATTTGGGAAACTGCAACACGTCCTGAGCGAATCACGAAACTTTTTCAAAACTCTTATGGTGTTTTGATTGGTATTTTCAACACTACGACCATCCATGATTGCGAATCAGTAAAGCGGTTGTACGGTCATTTTCGTTTGTGCTTTTCGGCTTGCTGTGTCAGAAAGTTCAACACAATTTTGTACAAAGTCTTCAATGTTTAGATTGAATTTTATAAATGTTCTTTTGCGTTTTTATATACTTATCACTTGTATTAATGCTTGGTCTGTGTATTGAGGTGCTTGATTTGAAAATTGGAGTTGCTTGATTTAAGAAAATATGAACAACTTTTTCGTTTGAATTCAAATGGCGGAGAAACACATCGAGCATCGTTATTAAGAGCCTTTTTCCCGCCTTTCTTTGCCATAGCCGAAACGAAAACACCGATGAATAGTTTCGAAAATTGCCGTTTGCCTTCAAAATAACATGGATATAAGTGTTGAACGAAATTTACATCAATGAACGTATTAGCGACATTTTAGAAGAAAACGCGCGCCGTTAATTTGTTTTGTGTTTTACTTCTTATTTTATAGTACCACTTTGCACGTATTTTGCATTCGCGCAACCAAGTTTTTGTTTTAAAACATATTTAATAAAAAAAATACCAGTGTTAAATTAAATAGTCATCTTCGTTCCGTCCCGAAAGAAGGAACGGAAAAATTTTATTATATTCTTTTGTTTCTGTGATATCGGCGAAAAACAAAGATTCCTTAAAACCATGGCTTTGAAAAGGATTCAGAAAGTACGATCGATTTAATTCTAAACTTTTTTTGTTGATTTCTTTCTCCAACTGTTGTGTTTTAAGGAATTGCAAGATATCGGACGAGATCCTCCGGCGTTATGCTCAGCTGGTCCAGTCGGCGACGATTGTAAGTTAATTTTTGAAATTTAGAGCAAGGGAATTGAGTTGTCTTGTATTTCTTTAGTTTTAAATGAGAACTTTTTTACTTAGGATTAATTTTTGTTTCAGTGTTTCATTGGCAAGCGACAATTATGGGACCTGTAAGCGTGTTTTGCTTCTAGGATTTTCTCGATAGTTCTTTTTAAAGATCAAAATTGGCTTATAATTTATCACTGAACATGCGTTTTTTTGTGTTTCAGCCAGACAGTCCTTACCAAGGCGGCGTTTTCTTCTTAACGATACATTTTCCGACCGATTATCCATTCAAACCGCCGAAAGTTGCGTTTACGACGAGAATTTATCATCCTAATATCAACAGCAACGGCAGTATTTGTTTAGATATATTGAGGAGCCAATGGTCGCCGGCGTTGACGATTTCTAAAGGTTGGACGGAGCACTTTTTTTAGTTTTTTTGTAAACTTATGTTGTAAAACTAAACTTTGCTGACTTTCTTCGTACAAGCTACACGAATATGGCTAACGTTGATAGAACCAGAAAATTATTGATTAAAGATCGAAGAAATATAGATTGATTTGTTTTCTGAATGTTACTGTAGCAATTGCTAGCCAATTGCTTTCGACCCTGTTTTCATTTATAGCCCTGATTCGCTTAAAATGAAACAAATTTTTGTTTTTTTTTCTAGTGCTTCTAAGCATATGTTCGTTGTTATGCGATCCAAATCCCGACGACCCATTGGTGCCGGAAATTGCCCGAATATACAAAACCGATCGAGAACGTTATAATCAATTGGCGCGCGAATGGGCTCAAAAATACGCCATGTAATTTTTGTATTAGTTGTAGTATGATTCAAAAATTAACTTCAAACCTTTTATACATAGTTGACGAGGGTTTTTTGTCAGTAACGTCGTTTTTCTTTTTATTTCATATTTTCTTTTTTCAAAAAATATTGTGATCGTCAAATATGTACAGTGTTTTTTTCTGTCCTATTTTTACGCATTGTGGGTCGTTTTTTATGTGTGGCGTATGAAACAGTTCCACAAGGTTTTTTCTCCAATTTAAAAGTTTTCAAATAAGTAATAAAGCCGATTTGAGTTATATAAAATGAAAACTTCTTTCGAGCATCGAAAGTGTTTATCTATCTTAAGCTCGTAGCTCGTAATTAATAAAATGTGTATTTGCCTCGTTTAAACATGCTCTGAAATGAAGTTTTCCTCGTCACTTTTTTGCAATTATGATTGCAAAATAAAAAATACATTTCGAAGTTTTATGAGCAATAAATTGCAATAGGCGTTGTTTAATTGAATTTTAAGTCAATGAAATCTGTTATTTGTACTCTTCAAAGCGTAAATAAAATAACGTACGTAATTTTACAGATCTTTATTGAAAAAATTCCTTTTAACTGGATCACCTCAAAAACAAACCAACTCACAAATTTCAAGTATTTCAATAAATTTAAACCTCAGAATAACATTTAAAAAGGAATTAAAATCTGTTGTACATAATTAGATACGATAGATTTTTGATTTCCTTTGCAAAAATATATAAAAGTTTCATAGTTATTTAAGCCGAATAGTAAAAGTAAAAGATTAATGACAAAAATTTTTATCCGTTAAAAATTCTTTGTTTGTTCAAATCAGTTTCCGTAATTTCTACTCATTTATTCATTCATTAATTACGAAGCAGACGCTTCCTTGTTTTGAATTATTTTTCTCTAAATGTCTTCCTTTTTTTGGGCATTATAGCTTCTCGTCAACGTCGCTTCCTGTTGATGAAGAAAAACAAGATAGTTAGGATGGATCGCTTTTTTGAGGAAATATTATTCACGTCGTTTATAATCTCAGAACTATTCATAAATTGTTTTAGCTAGTGGTTGCGTAGTTTTCCTGAATCGTGTCCATTCTGATTTCGTCATTCATTAAGTTTTTGTTATCATTTTTGTCTGATTTTATTGTGTTCTGATATTTTGTCGCTTTTCGATTCGCAAAGCTTCATAGAAACAATTAATCAAGACGAATGTAGACCAGAAATGCAAAACCCCCATGATAAATTATATTGAAACAAATGAATAAAAATTTAATCCGGGAAACCCCGGACAATTTTCTCCATCTTTTGTCGAGCGAATTTGTATAATAATTGTCAAGAGAATATATCGCGACAGAATACAGAATAACTTTCCAAATGGAGAAAATAGTATTGCAAGAATTTTAATTAGAACGGATTGCTAGATACTGTACGATCCGCAAAATGAACTCGAAAACTGACAAAATCTTCGAAAATGTTTTTAAAGAATGTACTCAAAAGTACTAACCGTACTTGTTTGACATTACGTGAAGCACGAGGCTTCATGTCACATGAAATGTTAATAAAGAACTTATCATTTATGAAAAATATATCATGCGTAGGATTTAAATTTCATATAGATCAAAATTATTTCCTAAGGTTAAAAACGCCTACCATTGACGCGGCCTAACCGTATTTTGTTATCAAAATTGTTAATTTGAAAAATAAGTTCAATATTAATGAAAAATTATAAATGAATTATTAACTTCGGAAAAGTATCGTCATAGAATCATTCCAAAGATGATAACCGGCTTTTAGTTTAATTTATTGCGTCAAAAGACGTTTCAGGAAAACAAACTTTCATTAATAGTTTCTGTGCTTAAGCGGATACTACTTTTTTATAGGCCCTCAAACGTAAACACATCCTAAAACTTCTAATCGCTTTCCTTTCATTTACGGCCTCCATAAAGCGCGACGAAACAAAGTTTTCGGTTGTCGAGTACAAAATTCAAATACCATAGCAAATTTTCGAATTACATTCTTTAAAAATTTTCTTTATTCTAAGCACGCATGCTTTTAATTACATAAAACCTACCCCTTTAATTATCCAAATGGAAATCGAATTAGACGACTATGCGTAGGTAGGAAAAGGCTCATGAAAAAAGAGGCGTAAATCCATCCTGATAGATGTCTTTTAATCTTCGGTTGTTTCTCATTGTCGCCATTTATACGATTTATATATAAACGCGAATTCTCATTCGTGAAATCATTTTCGCGCAATTTGAGGTTGCAAATAGTTCGATCAGAGAGCTTTTCACTGATCGTGTCACTGGTTTTTGTTATAGCGATCATTGTTGTTGTTCGACTAGATAGACATGAAGTAAGTCGTTGAGCTTGTCGATACATAGTACGAATACGATTTAATCGAGTCTTGTGTTATCTTATTTCTAGAATGAATAACGGTATGTTAATTTGGACGGCGTTCGCCTATTCGACACTCTTTACTGTATTCGGTTTACCGTTAGCATCTACAAGTGGACAATCTCTCGTTTTCGATTATGCAGACCAAACAAAAAATTCATACGACGCATCCGATAAAATTGAACCAGCCGACGGTTCTGTAAATGAGTTCATTATCGTTCCTGACACGGATGTTCAACAGGAATTTGTTAACACCAATAGTGATATACAATATCTACCGATTGATCACATTGCCGGATACGAGCAGAAACGAGCGACGTTCAGCGAATCGCTCGGCCGAGGATTCGGCAAAAGAAATTTCGAAACGTCAATGGCTCGCGGATTCGGTAAGCGCGATTTCGGTAATCAAATGGCTCGTGGTTTTGGTAAAAGAGCTTTTTCGCCTCAAATGGCCCGCGGTTTCGGCAAACGACACTTCGAAATTGCGCACGCCCGCGGTTTCGGTAAACGTTAAATAAACAAGAGGTTTGCGAACAATTACAATCACGATTTTATGCATGAATAATAACTATTGGGCATTTATCTCATGCGTACGTACAGTATGTGAAAGTTACAGTATGACAATGTGTTACAAAAATTCGTGTATTTAAAAATAAAATTGAAATGGTTAGTTTTAGTCTCAGAGCATACGAAGAGGCTACTGAGTATCAAGAATCGTCGTCCATCAACTTCGACTTCTACGGCTTAAATACAGCGCGAAACACGATCACGCGTAACAAAATGACGTTCTTGATTTACGTTTCGAAGGTATATTTAGGTTTTTTGTTGAAATTTCATTTGGATATTATTTCCAAGATATACGGGAGTGTTTGTGTCGTCAACGTAGATTTACAATATAAACCAATAACATGATGAAACTTTATATTTTTTAATTATTATCATTGTTAAATGAGTGCAGTCTAAAGTTACATTCCATAAATTGTATGTTACCTTGTAAAAGAATTTCGTTTTATTATAATACGAATTAAATTTATTCGGAAACTAAAACAAGAAAGAATGTAATCGAAAAATGTTTTTTTTGTAAAAGTAAGTTACACGTGCCGAATCACCAGTGCAGATTTACGTATGCATATTGCTTTCAGTATTGCATAATTTGCTCTTAATATAACTTTGCTAAACGTTAAAAATGTAAATTAATATGGTTCGTAATTATTGGAAATACTGTGTATTATTATAATGAAAATACTTTTCCTATTATGAAAGGACGAAAGTATAATATAACTTATTTATTCTCGCCCGGTTTTTCATAATAGAAGCTAAAATAGTAACAAATACAAGGATTCACTTTGTCCAAGAAAATAGATTAAAATGTACGCGTTGCAAAGTACGTGAGACATTTTAACAATCACGTCTCCACGTTTCAAGGCGATTTGCAAAAACGAAATTAATTTAAAAAAATTCGAACCTAGTAAAAAAACTATAAAAGGTCTATTTTACAAATAGGCACCCTCTGCTAGATACAAAGATAATTCCTTTATCGAGACTAATTTCATTATACTTGTTATTTTTCTGAGGTCCGTCATCGAAACAGACAAAGTTTTAATATGTAGCTAAAGGTTAAGCTTTGAAATAAGTGCAGGGTTTTGTCTTTGATGTAGGAGATCAAAAATCCACAAGGAATTCTTTCGTGCACGCACATATCAGTTTTCACTCGGAATAAAAAAAATCTCATGTGTAATTCCAAAATATATCCTCAAGTTTGAACGCATTACTTATTTTAATGACAATTTTTAAATGTGAAAACGTGATACATACACATTTGTACTTATGTTCAGGCATATCGAATCTGATAAATCTCAAGATGGGGGAAATCTAGGTAGAGAATTAGCTATTTCAGTGAATCGTACATATACGCTACCCAAAACTGTTTACATGTTGCCAAACTGTGTTTTTCGTCGTTTTTGCAACAAGCGAAAAGGGGATTTTCGAAAATTCTAATTTTCTAACATATTAAGATTTCACATTTTCGCGTTTCGACTTCTCGAATATTTGTATTTGTATTTATTGGGAAAAACTATTTTAGCTTGCACTATAATTTCCAACAGAGTCCACACAACGAAACAAACACGTTATAATGAAATCAACAAAAAATTAACTCTCAGAAACAAACAAATTTAAGCTCGTGTTAGAGCTTTTACGAATTTAAAATTGCTCCTTTTGGGGACTTTTGGGAAATATGTGCAAACAAAAATCCCCACGACATCAGTGATAAGCTTTTTTCAAATGGAAATGATTTTTTAATGTGCTCTGTAATCCTTTGCTCCGTGTAAATTGTCGTTAAGGTGTCAATTGGATATCGATAACTGACGTGTTACGGACGCCCAAAGGGTCATTTTTGACTCATTGCATTACTTTTGGTTATGCTACCAGTGGGTCAATTTTGATCCACGTGTTATATTAAATAAAATGGAACTAATTAACTCAAAATAATTGTTTTACTCAAAATATAACTCTGTAACATTTTAAATTTGGTCTAAATCTACGACAATAGCGATTTTATCCGAACAACTCGCTCCGACATTTTTCGAAAGCACATGTAACTTGCTGACAAACAAAACAGACCATGCTTGCTTTCAGGTCTTTCTTGCCTTCGACGTAGCATAAATGACAGCGTTTTCGTTTTCTTTTTTGCTTCTTGCTTCTTGCAACTTTTTTTGCATCTATCGTTTGGGATGCGTTTCGGAACCGTCCAACAACGTCTCGTCGCTGAATTCGAAATTACCATCGTATTCATCGGGTTCCGAGCCGAAATTTGAATAATCGCCATCTGAAGCAACAGGGTCTTCAACTAACTGATCGATCCCTTTGATCGCCGTCGCTGTCCGAAAGATCTTCGGGAATTTCATCGTCGTCGCTTTCTTCCATGATTTCTTCTTCAATGAAGCGATCGTGATATCGAGGAGATAATAATGGCTCATCGATTTCATCGATGGCACAAGCTGCGTCTTTTCGTTTAGACATATGTCGACTTGATGAGAACTAAAACAAAAAAACGAGCAAATAAATAGAAAAATATGAACAAAACACACATGGGTCAAAAGCGACCCATTGGTAACATACGAACAAATGCAAATCCTTTTTTAGAAATAGAAAATTACATTTATTCTACACAAAACAACTAAAAATAAAAATATAAACGAGAAAAGCTTTATTTACTATAGTTCGCTGAATATAATATATTCATGTTAATGCATAAACCTAATGAAGAGAACATGGATGTGAGTTTTGTGATAATTTTTATTAATGTACGTAGTTTATGCACGTTGTCAGTTTTTAATTGAGAATAGATATAGTTTCTTCTTGATAAAAAGAAAATGAAATACAATGTTATTTTTGAAATGTTGCGCTGCATACGTAGCGCAAGTTAAATGAAAAATCATCACAAATGAAAGACATGCCGGCACCGCGCTCGTGATACTGTAACGCTTCACGTTTCCTCGGAATCGACAGTAAAATTTGTCTGCGTGACTCTTTTGCGCGTTGAAAGCCATAATCAACTTGAAGTCGTTTTTAGCTCCCTAATTACTTTTTTATTAATTTTTTTATAATTATTACAGAAAATATATAAAAATGAGTATCGACGTGATTTTGTTTTTGATTCTGGCGTTTATCGTTCTATTTTGCTTCACTGTTTTTAGTAAGTGCGAAACATTCCTTTTCGACCGAGAAAAATGCATTTTAATACAATTTTTGTTATTCAGTGGTTCTGAGCTATTCCGGGCTATTTGTCGAACCCCACGTTCGTACGGGAGAACCGCCGTGGTCGAAAAAGTCAACAATCGCGTATAAATTCATAAAAGGACCTTATAACGGCAACGAAGTTGGTGCTACGTTCACCGAAGCTACGTCGATCGCACCGAAAGCGTTAACGATCGGCATTTTTTACGACGATCCGCACGTAATTTAATTGTTCCGAAACAACGTTGTCATCGTGTTTCGATTACGCAAATGTTTTTAAGTTTTACTGTTGCTTTTTCAGACTGTACAACCCGATCGGCTTCGCTCCGTCGTCGGATGTTTCATAAAAGAGGAGGAAGATGAAAACGATGAAAAGTCGCTGGTCGACGAATCGGCTTTGAACCTGTTCGTCGAAAAAGAATTTAAAACACATAAGCTGCCCGAAATTGATTCAGCCGTCGTCACAGAGTTCCCATATACGACACCTTTTTCGATTTGGTTGGCGCCGAATCGAGTCTACCCGCGACTCAACAACTATATTTCGGTATAAAAGTTAACGTCTCTTTATATGCGTTCGGCGAGCGTTATTTTTTTTTTAGAGTCGCGGTTTGTGCGCCTATCCGATGATAGAAGTGTATAAAGATTGCAAAATAATCTACGCGGCGCCTTTGTCGAAGCAAGAAGATTTTTTCGTTCCCGAATCGTTAATCGAAGACCCTTCGACAACAACCGTCGCCGCCGACGATTCGGACGTAACGCCGTCGACTACCTTAGACAACCAACAAACGCCGTCCGGAGTCGACGACGACGACGACAAATCGCCGAAATTGCGAAAAACCAGTCGAAAAGCGACATCGAAACGCGAAAACGAAGTCGAAACAAAAAGCCAGCCGTCGCCCGCCGATCGCGAAGTCAGCACGCTTTCGTCGTTGAGCTACGACGGTGATAACGGAATCGACGACGAAAGCGCAGCGCGCAGTTCCCGATCGGGAAGTAATAGTTCATCGTTTGAAGAAATCGGAAGCGACGAAATTAGTCCGAGCGGCGGTTCTTCCAAGAAAACAAACTAAATTTCTTTTCTATATGTTCTTGCGTTAAATTTGCCTTCCCCGATTCCCCAATTTTGGAACTTTCGTCGTTTTGCGCCATCGCTGCTTGCGGGTTATCCTCGTTAAAAGCCGCTTTTTCTTTACGAGCGTTCATTTTGGTGGATGATTATAAAACCACACATTTTAATTTAATTTTTTTTGTTGCGTCGTAAAAAATGTGTCACGTGTCGTTTTACTTTTGTGAATTCGTGTTGTATCAATTTTTTCATATTTCGAGCTTTCCCGAAAATTTCAACGAGGTTTTTTTACTTTGCCACTTTTTCGTAAAATCTTGTACTTCACTTTGTTTCATCCAATCCCTTGTGGAAAACTCTCTTTGATACACGAACTAAAAAGTGTTCTATTTTTACGTGAGAAAGGAAACTATGTATTTTCCAAAGAGGTTTTGATGATTCAAAAAGGCGCTTATGATGTCCGATCGAAGCATTTTTTTTGAAGTAATTATCCGTTTTACTTGGCAGAAAATTGTTTCAGGATGGTATTTAGACCAGTTTCACTTCTATTTTGCTTTTGGTCGCGCATGTCAAATAATTCGAGTTCGTCATTTGGGTATAGAAATATAAGAATATTGCCGAAATACAGTTCGAATTTTATTTTAAAAAACATCCTTCAAGGCCATTGAAACAACACAGTGATTGCGCAATTTTACAAAATTGAAAAATCGTAAAATTCCAAAGGAAAAAAAAACAAAAAAGAAAATTTTCGGGTGAAATAAGAGCGGCGATGTTAACTGTTCAATTCTGCAGAAATACAGGTCAAAAACTTTGCTAATGTAAGAAAAAAAGACGACCGAAGAAAACAAAGCGCAAAAACTAAATAACAGAAATGAAATAAGCCAGAAACCCGAAAAGCGTGTCGAAGGAAAAAAGGAGAAAATTATTTTCACGTTTTTTCTTTTGACACTGCGAAATACCGAAACCGCGTGCAAAACAAAAATTTTTCATTATTTTTTTTTACATATTTTAATTTTATAAAAAACTATTCTAAAGAAATTAAAATACACTCGTCAAAAAATTAAAGAGCACGTTTGAGGTCCCGGGTTAATTTGCTCGAAAAACGTAAAAAAATAAACATAATACTAAAACGAACGAAGTTTCTTACGACGAAAAAGATGCGCAAATAATTCGTTGAAAGCTTAGAAAATAAAATACGAAAGAGAGTAAACAAAAAAAACGCCAATTTCAACGAATCGAGTAAAATTTTTAATCCAGAAAATAAAACGAAAACAGGAACCCCTTTCAGCGTAAAAACAGCCAAAAGAATCGACGAAGGAATTTGTAAATCAAAACAATCAACAGCTAGAAAAAAGGAAACGAAAAAACACGATAGGTCTGAAAGTTTGGCAAGAAAATGAAAAACGAAACAAAAAATACTTTTGACGACGATAACTAAAAAAAATAGAATGTCACATAAATGTTTAATACAGTCTCGTTTCGCAACGCAAACGTGTAAAAAACAAAAACGCAGAAATGCGGCGAAACGAAAACATAAAAAAAACAACTAAATGGGTTAGTGACGAAAACTGAAAAAGAAATGAAAATGAAGCAGAGAAACAAAAATTCGAAAATTTTCTTCTTCAGTCGACTTAGCAGCCGACGTCGACCCGATCACCCGCAATAAAGAACACTTGACGCTATCGAAACGGGGACAAAATTGCGCTGAACAAAAAACTTTACAAATACAAGAAAAAAAGAAGCTAGGTAATACAATGACAAAAAAGTAATTTTTTATCGCCGCTTGAAATGAAAAAAGAAGACAATACAATAATAAAATTAAAAAAACACTAAAGAGCCCAAAAAATATTCCAACGAGGGAAATGCGCTAACCGCGTTTTCGTTAACAAAAATGGTTCAGTTTAACTCTAAAACGTGTTGGCTCAGGGCTCAGTAATTTTTTCACAAACTGAAAATTTTTTTTAATGTCATCTTCTTCAAGATGGGCTACGACGCCGGACAAAGCAAATGAGCAAATTGACGTAGAAAACAAAAATTACGCGATGAATTCTCGAAATAAAAAAAAAAACGTTATATTTTCGACTTCTTTTTTCAAAGACTATCGACAAGTAAGCGATCGCAGCGCGCGTATGGATGAATAACAGCCGCATTCTCGCTCGTCGTATAAATTATGTTTTTCGACGTTAACACAATCGGACGTCGGCGAAACAAAAAACAACGAAGAAATTACACTTTTTAAACGCGGATTACGATATAAAAATTAATTAAAAAAACGATTTTTTAACAACTAAGACTTCGGTTGAGAAGGTGGATTTGACGGTTGCCCAGTCGCATTTCCACCACCACCACCACCGCCGCCGTTTCCAAAGGGGGGTTGGGGATGACGCGACGCCGTAAACATACGACCCCCACCGCCGCCTCGTCCAATGCTCGGTCCTCCTCCTCCTCCACCGCCCCTATAGCCGCGCGACGAACCGAATCCTCCGCCTCGACCGCCCCCTCTCGATCCGCTTTGACGATCACCGAGGCGATCTATAAAACAGGCGGATTAACGTTTGGCAAGTTGCTAATTTTTTATTTTTTGGCACGTTTTTGAGTTCAAGATAAGAATACCTTTATCGCCGCGCGGACCACGAACGGAACCGTCGTCGCCGCGTTTACATTCCACCGTGACGTGATGACGATCGCGTATCGAAAAATTGTCAGATTCCAAAATTTTCTGAACGCTTTCGCTGCTCGACATCGTTACGAAAGCAAACGATGGAAACGGGCGATTGGGCATCGTTTGCGGGCGCGGTCGAAGTTTTATGTCTTTTACAGTGCCGAACGCTGCAAAAGAGAATTAAACTTAACATATCTTGTCGAAAAAAGCACCACTTTTATGAAACAAAAAACTGCCATCAGTAAACTTATTTCTCCATTCAAACGGGGTCTTTAGGCAGTAGGCAAACTACCAACCGTTACGTTAGTCGGACGCAAATTACAACATCATAACGCGAGTTAACCAATTTTTTCAAAACAATTCAGTTGAAAAACTTACACGAAAAACATTCGATGAGTTCGTTATCCGTGACGTTTTCCGGTAAATTGCCGACGAAAATCTGAAGTTCATCGGGTCCGGAATCTGCTACACGACCACCGCCATATCCGCTCGGACCACCGCTACCGCCGTGTCGAGGTCGATTTCCGGCGCCGCTGTACGACGGTGCGGGCGACGAACGCGGCGCGTGACTGTTAAAGGAACCGCCGCCGACGTCATTTGTTCGAATCGTATTCGTTTGACCGGCAGCGTTCGTTTGATAATTGGACTTATCCGTCGACGACGGTAGTTGTTTAGTATTCTGGAAAATCAAATTTTCTTTTTGTGAGCAAAAACTGAAAAATTAGATACGACAGCGTTAAACTACTTGTTTTTTCGGATAATCGCGCTGCGTCCCTTTTCCGGCGACGTTTGCCCATGAAACGGGACCAGTTTCGGGCTTATTCAAGTCGTCGTGATCTTCGGACGGTACGGAACTGTCTTTCGATGCCGGGCGATGTTGATCTTCGAAACCGCTCGAATCTGTGTCGCCGCCTCCACCTTGTTGCTGCGGAAATTGTTGCAATGGCGCACTGCCGGATGTTTGAACCTGGCCGCCGGTCGACGACGTTGAATCCCATTCCGACGACACAACGTTATTATAGTTGGCCGGTTCGGGCGTCGATTCTTGATTTCTGCTTACCGACGACGAGTTTGAATTTACGTTACCGGTTCTTAAACATGAAAATCGTAAAATAAACAAAAATTGTTCGATTGTAAGTCGAATATTATTCGCATTCAAGTAAAATCTATTTACTAACCTCTGCGGCAAAGGTTGTTGTTGATTCGCGTAAACAGCCATTTGAGCCACTTGAACCATGTCTTCAGCGTGTAAATTGCCGTTTAAAGCCGGGCGATTAGGGTTATTATTAATCAACGGCTGTTCAGTTTCGTCAACTAAAACTATAACAAAAAACTATCAAATAAGAAAGCTTAGGAACTGAAAAATTGGCCTTAGTAAAAACACAAAAATCATCTCAGCCCATATTTTTCTCCATACACACGTCGATTTTCAGGCAGTAGGCAAACTTACCAACCGAACGTTAGTCGGACGCAAATTACAACATCATAGACAAAATTTTAAATTCGACTAACTCAAAAAGATGCTAATTTAAATACGAACTAAAACTCGTACCGTTGGCTTCCGTATCGTGCACCAACGTTGCCGATTCGTCGAAAAGATCGTCCAAATATCGAAACGTATCGTTATGAACGTAATATTTCTTTTCCGTTTGCAAAGCCAATACGAACGTTTGAGCGAATCGTCGCAGAGCGCCACCGTTTACAGAAATTTCACCGATTACCTGAAACACAAACAAGGCATTAAAGCTTGTTATGAAGCTTACAACTAGCTAATTATCGTTTGAAAGTGTATTTCTCAGCAAAGAAGTTTCTCCATACAAGCGCCGGTCTTCAGGCAGTTAGGCAAACCACCAACCGAACGTTCGTCGGACGCAAATTACAACATCATGAAACAAATTTTGGTGGATTTTATTGGGAAAAAGTTACAATTCTGTAACAATTCGTTACGTATCAGAAAATGAGCACCACATTACCTGCACGACGACGCCTCGTTGCAACGTTTCGTGAGCGTCGACGACGCGAATCTTCGTATGACAATCTTTTAGATTCAACGATTCGATTCGATCGCTGACCGCCTGTTGACCGATAACGGGCTCACTACCGTTGAAAACGTAAACGGATTCGTTACTATAAAATCTGTAAACGTGCTTCGGTGCTTCGCCCATCATCGTATAATATTGCCGAACGAATTCTCGGCCAACCAATTGCGGCGACGCCGCCGAGGGTTGAGGACTGCTCGATTGAACCATTTTTAAATATAACAAAATTTACAAATTTCGACCTAAACATACAATCACAAACGAAAATACACTCGTGAAAAAACAAATTTCATGATTAGCATTTCACGAAATGCGCTTGTTACGAATTACTATTAAGATTCTACTTGGTAATCAACTTTCGCAACATAAATCTATTTTGATATACTAAATCATCACTTATTGCTCGAAAAACGGTATCGGAATTATCATTTAATTATTATTAAAAAACAGTAAAATATTAGTGAAAAAAAAAAAACTCACGTTTTATATTGGGGCGCAAACCGAAAGAACTTATTCACCCATAAATTTTCTTCAGGACGATTACAATAAATGCGCGAACAAAAATACGTACAAACAATTACTAAAGCGAGGAATTAATGAAAGAAAAATACGTAAACAAAACAAAAGTGACAAACAAAATTCGTTTCTTTTTACGGCGAATTGCACGTAAAATTTCACCAATACATCGAAAAGCCAAAGACGAAGCTCAACAGGCAACACGATCGTTTCGAGACTCGCGTCAGCGGTGAAAACCTTTTCGTCGTCGTTTTGTATCCTTTAGTGCGTTTGCGAACCATTATTGTAAAGTTGTCGGAGCATATTAACACCAATTGCCGTTCAATGCAGTCAAAAATAAAACTTGATTCTTGCAGTTGAAAAACAAAACTTAAACCTTACGTTCAAATGTTGAGCTGCATAACACTCTTTTTTGTAGTTCAATGAGATTTTTATAAAGTCCAATCACAATTGCAAACTCAAAAACTTTACAGTAAGACTGATTTGCAAGTACGGCGGAAAACGCAACTTTGAACCACTTACACTTTACAAAATGGTCCACTCTGTTTGCTAAAATGACTAAAACACTTTAGTTAAGCATTCTGGAACGTGTAAGTGGTTCAAAATTATGTTTCCGCCATACTTCCAGATCACTCTTACCGTAATCTTTTTGAGTTTGCAATTGTGAATAGACTGTAGTATTGTTAAAGGTTGATTCACATTTTCGTGTTGAACACGTTAGAATCGATCCTGAGTTATTTTTAATTTTTCGTTATTTACAAAACTGAAACGAATTAGCTTTCGTATTTACTCAAAAACCCTCCTTCATTTGCTTATAGCGAAATCCAAATTTCAATATTCGCTGTTGTTCAGACCTAACGAGGGACACACAAATGCAATCCTAAACAGAACGTTTATTTTTTGACAGATGCAATGCCCAAATTTCTATTTTCATTCAACTGAAAATTTGCTTTATAATAATAGTATCTCCAAATATCCGAAGAACTGTATAATGTTACGATTCAAAAACATTTTCCTGTAATAATGTCACAACTTAAGGTATTAGTGCTGTGCATTTTTGTGCACTTGGTCGAGACTCAAGATTACATCAACACTAATTGTCAGCAATGGAGTCAATGGATTCAAGGTGGAAATTGTGTCATGCCCAATATGCTTGCAAGTAACGAATAAATATTTTCTTTGATTTTCAATATAACTGCGAAAGTTTTACGGAAATATTCATTGTTTTGTGTGCACAGTTTAACTTTCTCACAACTGAAACAAAATGAATAAGTTTACTGTTTCCCTGTAAATTCGGTTTATTAGGTGTACTCCAACAAAGGTGTCCTGCTGCCCAAATACCAGGATGGTTTTTCTGCGGTACGAACGACGTTTTTGCATATTTGAACCAACCTTGTGGTCAGTGTACGGTCAATTTTCAGTGTCGCTCCCGTCAAATTGCGTATGCTTGCAGGTGAAAAACCGTGGAAGGACAAATATCTTTTGCCCAAATCATTAGTTGATTGATTTATAGCCCAACTTTGGAAGTTGAAAGGATTCCTTGTCAGTACCAAATTAATAATCAACCTTGCCTGTTAAACACCAATTTATGCTCGATGGCTGGTTTTCCAGTGATGCAATATGGTCGTCGACGAAGGAGAGAGAGTGACAAAAGGAAACTTTATGATAATGAAAATGAAACAATGAAACTTTTCAGTGATAACGGACTTTATACAAGTTCTACGTATCCAAGACCGTCTTTAAATTGTGTTCAGTAAGAATGCATTTTCTATCAAATTTTGTTGAAAACTTTTTCGGTTCATTTTTTCAGAGACACAACAATAATTGGAGGAGGTTGTCGATGTTGTTGCTTCCCGTATAGACCGATTGGTTCGCAGTGTATTATGTGAGTATTAAAAAATACCCAATCGTAATAAGTCAATCAAATAATTTGTTCTCAAAAAAATAAATCATGTTTATTTAGTATAATTAACAAAACGTTCATAAATTTCAACGGCCTGTATAAAACGAATCCGTTTTTTAATTAGTATGCGCTATAGTTTGCATTGAAATGGCAAAACCAATTTTTAATCAAACTCGGAGGCTAACGATTTATTTTGATTATGCAGCATAAAATAATGTAACTGTTCTTCTATTTAAAAAAAATTCTTCTATGCGTTAATGATCGCGCTCAGCTTTTCCAACCTGAGATTAGGATTCGCATCTTAATGATACGGTGCTACGCCTAAATCATAAACTCCTTGTTTATAAGATAAACCTTGGGTGAAATGAAATTTTAAACTTTTTTCGACAGTTTTCGTTTCTTTCTTGGAATTTTCTTGAAAGAAAATATAATTAACAACTATTCTCATGAATGAAGTTCTACGATTTAAATTAAGTTTAATTTTTTTAAATATTTTTGCTGTTGTCAACTTGTATTCCCGTCATAGCAAATATTTTTCTGTAGTTTCTCGGATAGTCACATTTTACAATTTCATTAGTAAAATATAGAGCGCACGCGATGGTATGGAATTTTCGACGCTTCTTTCGCATGGGATCTTCGATAACACCAAAGAAAATAATCCACGGATGCGCTATTTACGGTTTTATCTTTCAAGCCATCTTGTTCGAGCAATAGACGAGTTTTGTCCACTATTTGCTATATAAATGAAAACAATTTTCTGTTTCTATTGTATCTTTCGGTATAATAGATTTTATGCTCAGTACTTCGACACATTCGATTGAACATCCGCGTAGTTCAACTTCCATGACATCGCCGGAAGCCATTACGGTTTCTAAATAAATCAGCAAACATAATTTCTGCGTATTGTATTATATTGTTTCTTTACCTTTTTTCAAAACTTCCATCAACTCATCTGAGTATTCCAGTGCTCTGAGGAAGGTCAACACTTGAGGCACTCTGTAATCGGCAAACATGGTTAATGAATCAATATCCGAAAAGTTTCCAGGACTTCTTTCTTGCAAACAGCTATGTACATCGGCTACAAGTACTTGTGCTCTTTTGAGAAACGAAACTAAAATCAAAAATGTTAGATATGCGTACTTTTTTATGTTAAAAACACGTCGCGTTTTATTTTAATTACTTACCTTGCTTTCCATCATATTCTGCGCAATCACGAAACGATGGGAAATTTTCGACAATTATATCCAATAATTTTTGTGCGCTACCTTTCGCGTGTTGCACGCAAGTGAAAAACGTACCATTAAACTTCTGAAGTGTAATTCATCAAATCAAAAAGATAGCAATTGTTTTAAACGTGATTTCGTCACTTTTTGCAAAACTGCTGCCGATTCTACAAGACATTTATGTCTTTGCTCGATCATCGGTATGATCGAACCATCGTCGGCTGTGAATATTTCCTTCAATTTATCAAGTGTCAAATTGCCATAGAATGAACTGTCAGTGAATGGTATTCCGTTCTAAAAAACACGAAAATTTGCAAAAAAAAACAGCTATAAATGATGATCACAATAATTTCTCACATCCAACGCTTTGTTGATCAACGCACAGCATCCGTAATAACCAGTTTCGGTTTTTCCCTTATACGTAACTTCAAATTTGTCGCTTCCAGATGACCAAAAGGAAAAATTTAACAAGTCGGCAACAAAACACCTGATTTAAAAAACAACTCAGTATAATAGGCGTGGCAACAGCTGTTGTTAAAGTTAAAGCTAAAGTTAAAGTTAATCAAGGTTTGTCAAACAGATAACCGAAACAAACGCTATCTGCGTTGGGCGGATTAACGAACAATCAAACGAGACCACACCAATAAATTGAAAATATCAACGTAATCAAACATTTTATTCTCGTTTTAGTGTCATACCATTCCACAGCCTGAGCATCAGGATATTTGTTGTGAGTACTGTACCACGATGTTGCACGAATGGAGTCATCTTTTATAGCATCGAACACCTAAAAATCATTAAAAAATACCCTTGTTGGATGTTACCAAAATTGTATATGCAATTTACTGACCAATTGAGAAACTTTATTCACTCCATCTGGAACTATTTTAATATGTTGACTTCTCGAAGCAATGAACTTTCCCGATTCTCTTGGCGTCAACATTTCAAGCGTGTTCTTCTAGCAGACGAATGAAAATTTGCTTAGCAACAAGTTCAATCTGCCAATAAAACCAGAAAACTTGATATGCAGCACGTGATTAAATTCAAACGTTTTTCTAAATGTTTTTAACGAGATCCGGGGAACGTTCGTGAAAATGTGTCTTACTGTAGGTCTACTTTCTAAAACGTTTCATTTTTCAAATCATTGCCGATAGTAGAGAGAAATAAATAATCTCAAAATACAACTTATGACGAGTGCTTCTCTTCTCAACAGGCAGCTTAACAAAAGTAAATTTTCAAAAATGATAACCTTATCTGACTTATGAATACGCCCTTGACATTATATAGTACCTAAAATCGCGTCTTGGTGACACCCGCGTGCTCGCAAAAATGAAGCCAAACCATGTTGCCGTTTGTTTCGTTATTGCCTTAAATACGGTATTTGCACCTTGTGTGCCCAATACTGTATCTGCACCTTGTGCACCGGTCCAAGATGGAGAAGATCCAAGGAACAGTATTCGGATCAGTGAAATATCTTTGGACGTCGGTAAAATGTCTTCGTACACAACTTTCATGTTCGTCGAAATTTTCACTCAATTGGCATCAGTACCGCTGAATAGCGTTACGGTTGTGATTTATGGAGCGTCCAAACAAAAGTAAAGACCACGTAATAGTTTCAAAGTTTTTCTTTGGGCACCAACAGTCCGAAAATTGTACGATTTTTGTTTTCTTTTTCAGCGTACTTGCCGCTTGTCCGTGTGACCAAGCGATATTCAACGAACTTGGTTATGCTCAATGCGATTGTGGAACTCCTCTTTTTGAAACGCAAGAGTTTGTTGGAGCTGTTGCATTGCACAATGCTGACCAAGCAAATTTTCCTGTTGGAGCGTCGGTACTTCGAGAATTTGCAAACTTTCAAAAATTAGTTTCTAATTTTGGTTCACTTTCAGGCGTCTTCATGCGGCCAAATTGGTCTAATTGACGCTGTTTTATGGCAAAGTTACGGAAATGTGATGACCAATCCTTTGCAATCATACTTCGCACAAGGTCAAGTTTATCATTACCAACCACCTGCCGCAGCTGCAGGTAATCGCTGTACATTCTTCTGCAAAAAACAGTAACGCAATTTTAAGACGATTTCTAGCTTATTCGATTAATCGCTGTTACGGCGATCCATTGACAAATCAGCGTTGGCAAGCATCGTTTTCGATCAGCGACACTGCAACACCGAACGGTCCAAACATTTGCCTGCCACCATTTGTTATAATTAACGAAATCAATTTTAACAGTAAAAAATGTGATTTAATTTATTGCGACGAAAACTATTCCGCAAGACGTTTATAGAAGCCTTCGTCGAAATTATGTCGTCGCCTGAACTTCCTTTGGACAATGTAACAATAGCATTCGTTCAAGAAAAAGATTCCACGGCAACGATAGTGTCATATTATAGTCTTCTTAACCAAAGGACTGAATCAGACTCATTTTTCACAATTGGAAAAATGCCTTCAGACTATTTCATTCCTGGTTGGACACTGCCGGTAAGTAGCCATAACTTTGAAATATTCTTGAAAAATTCGTTGCAAAAGATGTTTTTATCCTCTAGACAAATTCGCCTGTTGCTGTTGTTGTTTATTTTAACATTACCATACAAGGAAATACAATTGCTCCATCGACAAACGTATTGCACTCACTTGTTTATGGCGATACAAACGGTGTAACAGTACCTGCTTTGAAAGGGTTCGGTGATACAACGGTAATTGATTTACATTATTTTCGATCATTTTCATAAACATCATGTTTGACTTTATTAAATATTCTCTAGTACGCTATCGATTCTACTGGCACTTGTTCGTTATCCGTTTGTAATGGAAATCCAACGGATATTCAACTTACTCAGCCAAGTTTCAACGCGCCAAATGATTGCACTGTGCAATGTTCACCATAATTGTATTAAAAAACAGTACCCTTGTATTTGTATCGTTAAATACAGAGATTTTTATCTTCTGATTTTTGCTACTGTCAGTATAATAAAGTTACCTGATAAGGGTCATTTATTGTTTTACTAAAATTTCTCTGATAGCAAAACAGAAGTTCATTGGCGTAATCTTTATGAGGTAACGTCAGTTGCAAGAATGTGTCGGACGTGGTTATTTATGTTTCTGATTTATTACTGCTCAAGATTACATTTATGTTTGAAATTTAACGATCCCGGAGCTGCGGTACGATTAAATGAAATCCATCTCAACGTTCCATTAATCGGCGATTCAACAGAATTCACATTTGTGGAAGTATTTTCATCAACACCGTCTGTTGACCTGACAGGGTTAACAGTGGTCTTTTATTCCGCTTCTAGCTTAACGTAACTTGTCCTTTTTACTTCAAACTCTAAATAGAAACTTAATCGCAATTTTTTTCGCAGAAATTTTGCTTTTTGTTCATGCGACGACAGAACAACTAACAATCTTGGATATGGTTCATGTAATTGCAATTTGGGAATTACAACGTCAATCAATATTGGTGCAATTGCTTTGCATGATGAACCCTATTCTACTTTCCAATCGAACAGTATTTCGGTAATGAAAAAGTGTCCTCTAATCAGTTTTTACCAGACCATATCTCGTCTGTCTTACAGGCAGAACAAGCAATATCATTGAACATGCTAGATGTCGTACTGTTTCAAACATCTGGAGTTTTAACTGAAAACGCTTTGCAATCAATTTTCACGCCGGGTCAGATGTACCACTACGCTCCACCGGAGCAGCCTAAAGGTATAAGCCAAGTTGGTTACAAAATCAAAACAAAACAAGTCTTATCTTTTTTACCCTGCAGCCTATTCAATTGTTCGTTGTTACGGGGATTCAGTAACTAATGATAAATGGCAAGCTTCTTTCACGTGGGTTTATACTGCAACCCCAAACGCACCAAATCAGTGCCCTTTACCATCAATTTATGTGAACGAAATACATTTTAACCGTAAATATTAATTTTCTGTCTAAAACTGCTTGGCATCAAATCAAACAATGTCCTTTCAGAAACCTATATCGAACTCTCTTCTGTAACTCCAGAATTACCATTAGATGAAGCAACGCTGGCTGTTCTCATTGACGATAGTAAAAACGCTGTGGTTGTTGCCAGTTACGCGCTTACGAATCAACGAATACGGTCGAATTCGCTGTTCACGTTTGGAGCCGTTCTTGGAGCCGACGTTTTGATTAATCTTCACCTCCCGGTAATTTTAAAAGCCTTTTCAATTTAGAATCATGGGGTAGTGATTCATTTTGTTTTATAGATCAATCAGCCAGCTGTGATAGTTGTTTATTACAACGTATCTATTGCGCAAAACTCATCAGCAATTGCAACCAATTTTACGTCCGCAATCGTTTATAGTAACTTAGTAAATGCAAACAATACATTGCCGAAAAATCTTCAAGCTTTTGGGAACAGAATGGTATGCATTAATTCTGAAGACAGACAATCATTTAAAGTCGTCCAACGTTTATTTTTCAGTACCAAATCGACTTGTCTGGCACTTGTTCCCTGTGTTCATGTAACAATGAAACTGACATTAGATCTGCGTCACCTACACCTTTGAAAACCAATAATTGTACAATTGCGTGTTCTCTGAACAATTTTCAAGCAACCGTTAGACTTAGCGAAGTGCATTCGAACGTACTCTGGAGAGATAGTGCTGTTGATTTTACTTTCATGGAAGTTTTCACACCACTCGGTTCAATAGATTTGACTGGCCTTTCGATTGTTTTCTATTCCGGAGATGATTCCAAGTATATTTTGTTTGAACAAAGCGGATTTTTGGCACAAAATTAGCTTGCTTTTTTAGAAGTTACAATTGCTGCACTTGCAATGGTATAAGAACAAATGATCATGGTTATGCATTGTGCAATTGTGGTCCGAAAGGAATGCACCTTCCGGCCGACGTTGCGTTACAAGGAGCAATCGTGCTTCAACTCGTAGACTATTCCTACTTTATTAATCCAGTTCAAGTAAACCAAAAAAGATAGCATATTGCTCAAAGAAGGAAAATATGTTTTGCATTCTTAGGCATCAATTGGATCGCAATTAAACGTCATTGATGCAATAATGTATCAGTCATACGGTCCAGTAACTTTCAGAAATCCTCTGCAAAACTATTTTGCCCCAGGGCAACATTTTGTCATTCCACCCCCGCTTACACAGGATTGTAAGTTCATTTCGCTTATTTGACTGATCATTTATGATAGACACCATTAAAAAACAAGTTCCACACCGAATTCTTGAAAATTTAGCATTTTCGATTGTTCGATGTTACGGCGATCCTTTAACAACCGGAAGTTGGCAAGCGTCCTTTATCAGTCCGGTTTATCAGTCAACCCCGGATGCGCCGAATCCTTGTCCACCACCGGTTGTTTACGTTGACGAAATTCATTTCAACAGTAGAAAATTTTAAACGTGTTGCACAAATTTCTACAACGTGTATTCATTAGGCGATTTTGTGCAACTAAGTACGATTCCCAAAGAGCTGCCACTGGATCAAGTTACGCTAGCCTACGTTGCGGAAAACGGAATAATGTCGAAAGTATTTCCTTTAACGGGTCAAAAAGCGAATTATACGTCGTTCTTTTCGATCGGACAATATCCCGACGTTACAATGATTGCAGATATTAGTTTACCAGTAAAATTTTAATCCACATTAGACATTCCTTTTTCCTTTTTCCTTTTTCCTTTTGTTTCGCTTTTCATAGACTGTTGGGTCAACGGCAGTCGTAATATATTTCAATATATCGGTGGAAGAAAATCAGTATGGTCCGAATTCAAGTTTTCTATCGTCTTTAGTTTACAGCTCATTACCAAATGAAGTGCCACCGAATTTACAACCGTTTGGAAATAATTCTGTACATTTTTGCGTTTTAAGCAAAAACATAAAAAGAGAAAATCGATCATTTTTTATGTTCTTTTAGTTTCAAATAGATTTATCTGGAACATGTTCATTGGGACTTTGCGATCTGAATTCATTCGATTACGAAAGTGTAACAACCACGATTAATACAAAAATCAACTGTACAATAATGCATTGCTGAAGGCCCAGTCACAAACAAGTTTGTTGTTTTGCTTATTACATTGAACAATTTTCATGTATTTTTAGTGAAATATGTAGCATAAATTGAACTGTTAAATCAAACAAGTGGGAACTTTATTTCACACAGATTTCCATTCATTAAAGCCACGACGATTTACAGTAACAATATTTTTCTAAATTCCTGTTTATCATTGATACACAATCAGCGTCTTTGCCATACGAATTTATTCGACTAACGTCGCCGCTGTTAACGCTAAAACTGTACGGTTTTTGGTCGGAAAAATATTGCACCAATGCTTCGTAAATGCCTCTATTTGGACTTGTAACGAAAGTAACTCTCAAATAAGACACTACTCCGGTAACATTTTTGTCTACGAGTAATTTTTTAAAATGCCACCTCACCCCGAGAAGTACTCGATCGTTAGCTTTGTACTTTTGCGCCGAAAGTACTTTCGACAGTGTTAACTTTTGACATAATTTTTTCACCGACTGCATAAATTGATTGATCATTTTAACAACGTATCTAGAAGCTTCTTGAACGTAATCTAAGCTAATTTCGACGTTTTCCTCCTCTTGACAGACGCAAAAGTGATTCGGAATTTGTACGTCGTAGCAGGTGCGATTTTTTGGAATAGTGGAAAATAAACTCTTTCCACGATTTTTCAACGACGGCCGATCGATGCCGTTGTAATTCTTGTTCAAAATGTCGACCATTGTTTCGTACAAATCGTACTGACACGTCAATTTCCAAGCGTTATCGCGGAGATTTGTCATTCCTATCGAATACTTTTTTCGAAACCAAGATGGCAAATATACGGATAAATATGGCATCCGTTCTTCGTATCTGCCGATCAATGTTTTTCTAATGGCGTCGAATCGATTACCGTGATCGGACATAACGATAACGGCTGTATTATTGAAATAATTTTCGTCGAATAAATTCTGAAAGAATCTCGATATCATCGGATCCAACATTTCAATATCTGCCGTTTTATCGTGTGATAATTTCCATAAAAACGTAAATAAAAAATACGGATTGTCTTTGTATGTTTTCGCAAAACGTTCCATAACTTCTAAATAATGTCGAGCTTCGGCTTTGTTACCTACGCAAGATGGTGAACTGTATTTTCTCAGTGGTGTTTTATTCAATACGATACCGTACGGTCTAAGGTAAACGTCTGTGGGCGAATATTGAAAACCTTTCGCCTTATAGCTCATGAAACCAGGTTGTTCTTCCATCAAACCAGTAATGTAGCCTTTGGATGAAAAATTCTTCCACAAATAAGGCCACGAATCAACGTAATCGTTTTGAAAATGGCCCGGTAGCTCGCTAGAATGGATCGATACCTTATGACCTGTTAACAAAGCGAGTAAATTTGGAAATGTATTGTCGTCGATTTTCGAATAACCGAAAAATTCCTCTGATTCCATTTTATCAATCAGCACTTTATACGTCTTCGGCAAATTTCGGAGGAAGTTCGATCGAGAGATAGAATCGAGTCCAAAAATGAAAACGCTGAGTTGATCGTCGGATGTTCGTTTATCATTGACTTTGTTCGATCGATCGTGGACGTAAATACTTGCGTGAATGTTTCGATATTGTTGCAAATTTTCGTTACGACCATAATTTCCCTGTATTGTGATTGTATCTGTCAACTCTAATGGGTCGCTGAAATTGTTCCATTCTGTCCAGTTTCCGCCGCTAACTGTTTGTTCCGATGTTCTTTTCAAAAACTTATATCGTAAGTTTTTAAGCAAAGATTTTTCAGCTAATTTTTTATTGACGAATAAATAATTTCCATCGGCGAATGTAAATTCTGGTTGAACGTTTTGGCAATAAATTTGAAATGGATGTTTCACGTAAGGTAATATGGACGGGTCGTAAGGATTAAGTATTGGAAATTTGCAAGTTTGATTTACATCGTAACCACGATGCTGACTTTTAGAGTCACTGATATTGTAATCAATTTCTTCATCATAGTATTCTTCGTTTAACGCTAATTGTAGCAAAACAGATACAGAACATAAAAATAATACAAAGTTGGCGAAAAATACTTTGTAACGAAAAAACTTTCTCGTCGCACACTTCATTACAGCGACTGTATCGTAAGTCATGGGTATGGGCCCGAAAGTTGATAGTTTCGAAGTATTTTGGTTCACTTTTTGTGTTCGTAAAATAGGGCCTAATAATGATATTTCTACGACGAAAAAAAGTGACCAATTTTTTAACGCATTTGGAGACGATTCTATTATCCGAGCTAAGAAAGAGAACAGAAACTATCTCATGAATTATAACTTCGACGGTCAAATTCTCAGACCGACCGAGAAATCTAGATTCCATGATTTATGCAAACTGGTTTCTGTACACATGCAGCATCGTTCAAGGTTCCAACTGTGATTCAAACATACATATGTCCCCTAAACTTTCGTAGACATCATTTGACCGCCTTTGACTGTGTCAAAAAGTTGTTTATTTTCTGCGACAAAAGGTAATGCATTTTTTCCATTAAGACAAATACATTTACACCGGCATTATTACAGTTTATGAAACGGGAAAGTTAAAACTGAAAAGACTTATTTAACATATCGTCCGAATACAACGGGAAAAACGGATTAAAAAGAATACTCGTTTTATTCATGAAATGCTCGTTACAGGTGCTGACGTTGACTCGAATAAAAAAAGTACAAGTGTAGCAGGTTATAGCGTTTTTTACATTTCATCATATAAATTTGGTAACGAGTAGCTTACACTAGCTTTAAACTTTTCATTAACACGACGAAAACTGATACGGCACAAGTGAAAATCAAAGAAGCTTTTATCGGTTGAACGCCATTGCAAAAATCGGTGTCGCAAATGCATTGTTGAGCATTGGAATAGCTGAACAAGTTCACTGAAGTACATCCTTTAGTCCCAGTTGTGGCGCAACCCTTTTGTACGTATTCCTGTTGCCGGCCGGCAGCTAAAAAGACAAATATGTTCGTTGTATACAGTAGAACATAAAGTGCCGCAAAGAAGACTACTATGAAAGCAAGTTTTAGCAAAATCAAAGTCAGCGAACATTATTCCTGGAAATTGTAGCTTGGCGAACAAACAAGATCTTGTCTTAACAGCATTCCTCACATTATCCATTAAAAAAGAGAATTATTAGAACATTTAGATCATTTACTATGTAGCCATTTTTTCGTTCAATTTTGTTATAGTGTTAACCTTTCTTCGGTATCATGATTTTTTCGAGAAAATGTTAAACATGAGGCATATAAATAAAACGACTCAACCGAAAAAGTTGTGCTTGAGTTAATCTTTTCGGATGAAATTGGGGTACTATTATTTATCGAGTCACGACTTGTGTGCTCATCTGGCTGGGTAACTTTTTACTCTGAACTTCATAAAAGATCGTAGCGTTTGCTATTGCGGCGTGAACTTCATTCAAAATGGCAAAGTTTCGAAGAGAAACTTCGACGTGCGTTTTCGCAGACGGTATCCGTGAGCAGCAACAATCATGGCAAACAGAATTGAAAAGCGATTTGAAAAAAATTACCATTGTAGTAAGCTTGGGTTTTGTAACACACGCCGCTTGTACATTCGCCAATATTGCAATTTCCAGTTGCATTTTGACATAGGAAGCATCGCGCAGCATCGCCTATCGAATACAAAAAATCAGTTCCTTCGCAAAAAAAACACAATAATACGTCGAAATGATCGGACACTTACTTCCTGTGAAATATGTAGCCAAAACGAAAAAAGTAACGAAACACAAAATCGACTTCATCTTTATCCTTCTGTCGGCCTCTCGTCTTCTAACAGATGCGGATCGAGGATATAATTGAGGGATATGTCCACTTGAAGTAAAAACTGGAAAATACTTTCTGTTCTAGAAAAGTATTCCTCGACGACCGGACTGGAACTCAGAAACTTGTGTACGTTGAACAACTGTAAATGAGAAGAGAGATGAAAACAGTCAGTCTCGAGTTACGAAATGTATTAGTTTTCTTTTCTTTTGAATATTAACAATGGATCTAAAAGTAAACAGATTATCAAATAATAGTTGTGACTAGTTCAACGTCAGTTTCATTATTTGGCTCGATTTACAAAAGCATGACTTTCGGCTAAGTATACTGCAGATTTTCATCGCCAACAATGGCCTATCGATGACGAGCGAATTGAATTTTTCTACAAATCATTGTATACTGTATTGGTACGGTACGGTGGCAGCTCAAAGATTTTTGATCGTTTAGGCATTGTTGGAGCTGGAAACTTTTAGAAAACATAAAATCGTGAGAGAACTTGTTTGCCAACATTTTTTGTACTCGAGTACCATCGTCATCTTGGTACGTAAATAAATTCTCAATCATAAGCCGGGATTTGGTCGACACGTAAAACTAGTACGTTTCCCGAGTCTGTCTTTCAAATTTGCCTCGGTGAGTAAAAATATGGGTTCAAAAATAAGTAACGACAAGTGGGTCCACTCTCTTCGCTAGAAACCAAATTATTACAAACATGCTTCTCGATAGATTGAAAGAAAGTAGCCAGTTATTTTAGAAGATACAAAATACAAGAACTTCGAAGTTATGTTATGGTAATTCAAAAAACGTTTGAACAATGAACTTACTAATTACTTGGGCGATGTCCCAAAAACCTTTGAACATTAAAATTTTCACGAAAAGTTAATTGTATTTGCGAATAGAACTCGATTCGAAAAAACTTGAATAAATAGTAATTTCTAGAGTTGTCGTATTTTTTTGCAACACTTGTACAAACCTGAAATCACTGCGAAATGTGGCGGAAGTTGTCACATCACAACAATTAACGAATTCCGACATTTTTGCGATCCGATTTTCAAAAAAAGTTTTTCCAAATTTTTACCGTCCAATTAAAATTGCAAATCCACTTTTTGCACCAATTACGCTGCACACTGAATACTAAATTTGAATTTCTCAAAACAACAACAATGACTCCTTCTGAATGGTTATCATATTTAATTGTTAATTATCGATAGGTACCTGGGTAAATTAAGATTATCATGAAAATTATTGAATTTTTTCCATCGAAAGATTGGTGTTCGTGTAAGTCGCCCTCGCTTATAAGCCGCGGGTGCACCTGGGATATCGAATAAAAGCCGAAGTTTATAAGCGGGTGAAAATTCGGTACATTGAAATTCGAAGAAATAACTTATACGGTGACCTGTTAGAAGAATATATTTTTTCGGAATATATTCTTTTTTATTTCTTGCTTTTTTACGAATTTTTAAAGGGAAGATTACGTCCTTGCATTACAACGTACCCATATTTAAATGCTGATAATTACGTTCATCTATTCCCGTAAAGTATAAACTATCTATTGCATATTTACGCTGACTTCTTTTCGTTTCCAAATTTTGCCAAAGAATTACAAATTTTGGAAACAAAACATAAAAATAGTTCCTTCTTAAATTTTGAACGAGAGTTTAATTGAGATAATTGGTCGATTATTGCGTTAGACACGTACGTTTGAAACAAACAATGGGCGACGAAGCATTGCTGGACGACGAAGATATAATGTCGGGCGACGTTAAAGACGAAGCCGAAATAGATTTGTACGGCGACGCTGAAAATTTCGACGATCATTTAAATATAGGTTTATCGGACGAAAATCTACTTTCGGACGCGCCGCCGGGCATGGATCATCATATAAAGCTAGAAAATAACGAGAACGACGACGATTTGTATAACGCCGTCATAACGGAACGTTCTTCGCCGAACGGTAACGAATCGCATAATTCCAGCGGCGGAAATTTGCTCGCCGGCGGCGGATTCGTGCTTCAACACGGAATCACCGGAAGCGGAACGCAACAGAGAAAATATTCATGTTATGTCGGTGAGTTACGTCGATGTACAAATTTTGAACGTTTTACGATTGTTAAGAGACAAAATTTCGCCCTGCTGTGACTGTATCATTGCTGTTTGTGTTGTTGTTTGTGAAGACTTATTTTGAAGAAGTTAATTGAGGCATCTTTGAATTTGTTTTAACGAGCTAATGAACTTTCACTTGCTGATCCTTTTTTTGTTCTCTTAACAATCGAAGAACGTTCAAAATTTTGTCGAGTTTTATAATAATTAGTTTTTTATGTTACGTCATGAAACAATTTCATTCTATACGTAACCCGTTTTTTTTACGAAAGATCTCGTTTTATTTTAGCAAACGTTTACTTGTTTTTATTTTTATTTTGTTTGTTCGTTTTTTATTTTTTGTCTCGTTGGTTTACAATTTTATGGTTTCCTTAAAGGTAAGGAATACCGCTGAATTTGGTTCTTTTTTAACGCTTTAACATGAAATTTTTGAAGGTATAGAATTCCAAAAAAGGGTATTCGTGTTTTGTTTTCGTTACATTTTTTATTACTTAAAAGGGGTAAACAAGATGTCATTTTTTTACTTTCAAGAGCTGTTTGTTTTTCAACTATGAATTGAATGTTTGTTTTATTGTGCCTGTGATTTTTATCGATCGCCCGCTACTCTCTTATCTCAGAATATTTTATACAACAATTTTATCAAAATTTTCCTCAGTTATGATTTTTTTTTATCTTTCTATTTTAAACACTTTATATGTGCACTTAACTGAGTCATTTCCTTAAAATAGTTCGGTTTATATTTCGGCTGTGTTTCCTCATTCGAAGGATCTCGGAAAGAATTTGTTGAAACGTTTTTATTGTTTGTTTCGAGATGATCTTTGCGAAAACGCGAAAGGATAATTGACAACGTTTTTTTTCAAGGCTGTTGCTTTATGTTGAGAGTTTCGTTTGCTTTAATTTACATGAAACCAAAAGGAGACCGGTACAGTGAAAAATTTTTGTTTTTTCTGTTTACATTTTTCTCCTTTCCGTCGTTATCGCGTTCGTTGATACGGGTTCTATTTTTAAAAGCCCATTATCTAATGGTCACAAAAATATGTACATATTTATGGAAAAATTGTGTCACCGGTGTGAATTTTTGTTTTAAAAAAATTGAATATTGTTCAATGAAAATTAATTGAGTACGATTTCTTGTAAGTTGGAAAACATTGAACAGTAAAGCTGCAAGAAAGGTTAAAAAAAATTAATATGAGTTTCTGAAGCGAACAGGTAAAATTTCATTATGTTTTTCGTAGAAAAAAATTATGAATTCACACAAAAAACGTAATTTCTTTTTTTAAGCAGTCCGTTTTTTGATCCTAATTCAGGAGATAGATAGTTGCATTTTCACGCAAAGCTTGGCAGAAACGAACAGAAACTGATACTTAAACTTTTTGTCTTTCGCGCAGAACTCGTCGGGAGTGCTTTTAACGAAATTAGTTTTAAAAAGCTTTTCCTTAAGCTCAAAATGCTCCCTTACGTAGTTGATAGATTTTTGTTTTTGAAAGAAGAACTTTTTTAACATTATTTCCCGAGAATTTTAGTGAAGTCAAAATACATCCGTAATTTCTAATTTAACGTAATGTCTGTTCAATTTCGTTACTTCACTTCACTGTTGCATGCCAATAAAATGTGCATGAGTGTCAAAATTAAGCGTACAAAGAGATTACAAATTTGTAAAATGAGCATTCATCTTATCTGTCTGAAGCAAATTTCTACTTCGTCTTCTATAAGTATCTCTTTTGGTTCAGGAAATTTAACTTGGTGGACCACTGATCAAGATTTAGTTGACGAAATCGTCGCGTTAGGCATCGGCGACGTGATCGACGTGAAATATTACGAAAATCGTCAAAATGGTCAATCGAAAGGGTTCGCATTGGTCAGTTTCAATAGCGAAATCTCGGTACGCCAATGCATGGAACGTTTGCCGAATCGTCAAATTCACAGCCAAACGCCGGTCGTACTGCCGTACACTAAACATTCGTTGGCTCAATTCGAAGCGGCGACGCGAAAACCCGGCGAACGACCGCCGAATCAACCGCAACCGAAACCAACGGGCGCAGTAATGGAAACGAACAATAAACAAGGAACACCCATGTTCATCGGAACGTTCCGAATCGGTACGAATCCGACGCCACAACCGCCGCCTTCTCAGATGATGCGAGGACCTGTGGTAATTCGCAACGTTCAACCGATGCCGCCCGGAATGCCGCCGCCGTCGCATATGCCGCTCAGAGGCCCTCCGCCCGTGGTCATGCCGCCGCCGGCTCCGTCTCGCCCTCCGCCGGCTTTTCCTCCACATCATCACATGAGACACGGCGCGCCGCCGCCGATTCCTGGTAAAAATGAGTGTTTAAAAGTTTTTTTGATTTCAAAATTAATTTCCATTTTTTGTTTATTTAAAGCTTTGTCTCAAAATGTTCTCTTTTAAGGTATGCCGCCGCCCGTTATTCCGCCACCCGGCAGTCACGTCAATCCAAATTTTTATCCGAACATCGCAGCCGCCCACGGCGTTTCTCAACAGGCGCCCGTCAACGAACCGCCGCTGTCGGAAGCTGAATTCGAAGAAATCATGAACCGCAATCGTACAGTGTCCAGTAGCGCCATATCGAGAGCCGTATCGGACGCCGCCGCCGGCGATTACGCGTCGGCGATCGAAACGCTCGTTACGGCAATTTCTCTGATACGTCAATCAAAGGTGGCGCACGATGATCGGTGCAAAATTTTAATCACGTCTTTGCAAGATACGTTACGAGGAATCGAAGCGAAATCGTTCGGCAGCGGTCGACGATCGTCCAAGGAACGAGATCGACGATCGCGTTCGAGAGATCGAGGCAAACGTCGTCGAGAACGATCCAGAACTCGTTCCCGTTCCAGGGACCGATACGTCGACGAATATTCACCTAGAAGGCGCCGATATGATCGTTGAAGGTATCACTTTAATAAACGTCAAAATAATGAAAACATTTTTTTTAAACTTGTCCAATTAGTTTCATTCTTCGTTGAATAAAAAATAGTTATGTCTTCTATATTTTGTTGCATTTCGTTTTTTCAGACCCAAAGATAAATCTGATAAAAAGTTCGTCGGCTAATATCTTGTAAATACTTGTTTTTACGAAGCTCGTTAATGGAAACTAACTGAACTAATAATAATAAGACTTGTGGAATGTCTTTTCTTTTTCCAATATTTTGATGAAGTCTCGTTTTGATCGTTCTTATTTTTAAGAATTTCTTGTATTTCTTACGCTCTGCAGAGGTGGACACTTTCCTTTTGTTTTGTTGATAAACGACTCGTGTTTTTCGCGGACATTGTTATAAATAGGATGTTTTAAATAAAATAAAGCATTCAAAAAAGAAGAGGAAAATGTACGGTGGTATTAACTGAATTATTGTTTTTCAATTTTAATGACAACAAACGTAGCAATCACTGGTTTGTTGAAAACTTTAATCAATTAATTGCATTAATCGTAAAGCAGTTGGGGAAACAAATTATCGCTGCGGGCAATATTTGTCAAAAATGCAGTGTAATTGAATCTACCTATCTGAGAAAACTAATTGCCCGTGAACCATAATTTGTTAAAAATTATTGTTCAAAACACAATTCTACTTTCCAAAACAAAATCTAATTAAAACAAACAAAAATGTTAAGTATTGTATATCAGCCGTTATTACAATTAATGGTAAGTATACAAACGCAAAACGACATTTTTAAATTCTTCTATTCGCCGAAGACTCTGTACCAAAACGTGTTGGACCTGCTGGCGCCACAGGACGAAAAGCACGCGAAGCCGAAACGAGTACACAACGGCTTTACTGATTCGCAATCATCGATGGGCATCAACCAATACGTGTTTATGAACGAAACTAATGTTTTCACTATTATCAGAGTAGAAAGTACCAACCAAGTCAACACTAGGGTTTTGAAAAAGTTGCTGCGATTCGTCCAAAAAACGTCGTAAGCTTCCTAAAAGTAAGCAAAACAAATTAAAGGTAATACCATATTAGTGTCCATAAGACTTCTTACAGTTATGGAATGAGACCAAACGGGGCAACTTGGCTGAATTGAATCCGTACTTTCGACTGGCTGCGACTTTACGAACTGCAATACATTTTGCTGTAATAAAAAAAACGTTACAATAGAAAACTGTAAAACAAATTTTTGGAGTCGATTATAATGTATTACCTGCTTAGCGTCATCGTTTGTTTCTATTCGAATGTTTTCCATGTGATTTAAATTCGGTGGTTCATCGCGGCTATCCAAAAGGCGTTCGGTTTTCGAAAAATCTGCTTTAGAAGTTGACGGACGAGGCGTACGCAACCCAATTTCACCGATTTCTAAAGTGGAGTACGTAGGCAGAGGTGTTCGGTCGGCGCTCGATATCTCGAGTTCGGTTTTCGCCAAATCGGCTTCGGAATTGTACGGACGCTCCGTTCGGATAGCGTTTGAGGAATCGTCGTTACAAAGTTGAGGTTCGGTTTTTGACAAATCTGGTTCGGAATCGAATGGACGCTCTGTACGGATAGCGTTTGAGAAATCGAAGTCGTCAAGCTGAGGTTCGGTTTTCGATACATCCGGTTTAGAATTGCGAGGAGGCGCAGTACGTAGTGCGAGATCACTGGGTTCGGAACTGAACGACCTGTCAGGCGTGGCGATAGTGACTGTCAACTGAAACAAAATACCGTTTCCGTAAATCATTTTTTAAACACTGAGGTGCAAATACTTGTAACTCCTACTCGAAATTTTTCAACCTTTGTATCTTTTGTTTCTTCGTCTAATATCTTTTCAGTGTTTGAAACATTTACGGGTGAATTCGGACGAACCGTTCGAATGGCTCGTTCATTATCGCGGATACTATCGTTTCTTTGTAACGTATCACCGACGAAATCTTCCGTTTTCTCCCCCGTGTCACCGTCGTTCGGTCCAGTTGTTCTAATCGCGGATCCGTCGGAATCGTCGACCGGTGTGACAACACCTCCTCGAATTTTATAAACTAACGGCAATGAATCAATTTCGTCGACGAAATCTTCCGTTTTCGATCCCGTATCTGCGAATTCGTTCGGATTCTCGGTTCTAAGCGCCGCTCCATCGGAACATTCAATGGCGGTCATCAGCGAGTTTGATTTTGCGATATCGCTTGTAGAATTTAGTAATTTGTTAGTGCGACCGAATCAGGTGACGACAGTTCCAGTTCGAATGAATGACTAACTGACTGGCTCACGAATTGCGTGTGTAATGCGAAATTACCGCATTCTAAATGTCACGTGACAGTAACCCTGATGAGCAATCTGAAATCGCCTCGGTATTTTGATTCAAAGTAAAGATTCTAAAGTTAATTTTGTTTGCTTTTCTTTCATGAGACACATTCTGCCAAAAAAGGTAAGTTTTGAATTGCATTGCGTTAACAAAATCTAATGAATTACGGAAATTTAATTATGAGTATTGCTATATTTTCATTTATATTTTAATAACGTAACATCAAAAAAGCCAAATAATATCATAAAAACAAATATATGCACATATTTTTTGCACTTGGTAAACTTAATTCGATAAAATATAGGTGAATTCAATTTTGTACCGGTAAAACAAAAAAGGATTTAAGCACCAAAAACAAAATTTATAAAAATACTGTGAATTTCAATGTAAAAGTGATGTGCAAGCAGAAGAAGTGTTTTTTTTGTGTCAATTGGCTCCAAATTTAGAACTTGTGTAGGAAAAGTTGATGAATTGATCTTGATCCATCGAAAGTAGCAAATCTTTTTCGATCGGTGTTAATTTTGGATTCTCCATTGTAAAATCATCGTCGAAGTTGACAGCATCCAAGGGAGAACCCTAAAAAATTCGTTACATGTTTTAACGAATGTCCAAATCGGGATATTTGAGAAATATTTAACCATTAATGGTGTAAAAGGAGGAACTGTTTGACGTATTTCTGTTTTCTTCCAATCAACGCAACGGAAAAACGGATGAGATCTAATTGGCCCCTGAGGGCAATTAGGTAAACCTAATCGAGTCGTTGGATTTCGATCGAGTAACTAAATTCGATCGTTTAAATGAACATGCACCAAAAAATTGTTGAATATGAGAAACTTACCGCATGTAAGCAACGCGCAGCGTCTTTGGATAATGATTTCGGAAATATCGGTTGCTCGTGTAGAATTGATTCAAACAGTTCTTCTTCACGTTCACCGTGGAATGGAGACTGACCCGTCATCATTTCATAAAGCAAAACACCGAAAGACCAAAAATCAACCGCGTGATTGTACAATTGTCCTTTAACAATCTGAAAACACTTCATTTTCAGAGTGTTCTGACGCTCATTCGTAGCGTTTCTTGTTTACCTCTGGGGCAATATAATCTGGCGTACCGCAAAATGTTCCTGCCATGCCATTGTCGCGAGAGAATTCAGTTTTACACATACCAAAATCAGCTAAATGCACATGGCCTTCGGAATCCAGAATGCAATTGTCGAGCTTCAAATCTCTACAAATGAGTAAAAAATTGTTATTCCAAACAAAGTCTCGTTTCAAACAGTTTAAAAAGTAGGTTCTACCGATAAATAATGTTTCGGTCGTGCAGAAATTGTAATCCACAAAGAATTTCAGAGGCATAAAATCTAAACAAGAACAATAGTCAGAAAAACAAAAAGTCAGATCGATGTATAATCGTAATACATACCTCGCTCGATTTTCGTCGAATTTTTTCGATGCTTGAATATGATGCATTAAATCACCACCACTCAAATATTCCATAACGAAAAATAAATATTCCTGAAACACATACAAAAGTTCGCCACTTAACATGTAAGCAGGTTATCTAAAGCAAGTAAGATTTATTTACGGCAGACTGAAAACTTCCGTAAAGTTTCGTCAAAAATGTACATTCACTGCCGAGAATGAAAATACGGCGTTCGATGAAAGCGCATTCCATATCGTCGCCTTCGAGGATCACGTCTTTTTTCAGGCATTTAATTGCATAATATTTGTTTCTACCTTTCAACTCTGCTAGTATAACCTGAAACAATGTATAATTAGATTCGATCACACTTTATTAACCGAAAACGTGCGTCGATTACTTTGCCAAAACTTCCCTTTCCTAAAACTTTTAGAAAATTGAAATGACTCGTTGATAGCTTGCTGGAATGGTGCCGAGAATTGACGAAATATCCGCTGAAATACCTTTGCGTGGAACTATTTTAGGATACAATAAAAGAAACACATTTTAACGCCATACTCTTCATCAGAATGATCAATTTTATCATTGTCCAGGGAACAGCTACGTGACGTAAACAATCGCATTTTCTTCAACAAACTGCAAAACAGTCAGCTCGTTAAATTCATTCCTCATTAGTCATTAGAATAAACAATATGTTGACGTGTACTGTACTTGCTAACGTCGGCCAGTTTGTTCAGCGTTTGTGATTTTTTCCCGTTATTCGGCGAATTGTTGGACGAAGTCGACGAATTTGTCGACGAAGATGTCGACGAAGACGTTCCACTGTTGCTGCAACCGGAACTTATCGACGCCCGACGAATGTCGTGCAAAACGTCGGCTAGCAATTTTTGATTGATTCCGCATAAATTTGGCACCAAATTTTGACAACGATGGTGGCAATTCCAAGAACAAACTTAATGCGCAAAAGGTACTAGATTGATTTGGCGAAAGAAAAATCATCCCCAACAGAAACAATTTTTACCTTCGCATTTTAAGCCTTGTTTGTACAGTCCGTACAATAACGTGCCGCAATGATCGCAAAACGTTGGGCTTTTATAACTGTACATCCTAAATCGGTGCGGTACGTCAAGTTTGAAACGTTCTTTTAACATCTAAATTTAAGCAATCGCTTCGTGCATAGTTAGCAACATTTTGTGCAAGGTATTGAATCGATTACAATAGTTTCATTGGACGATACAGCCGACTGGGGGCACTGTGATAGAATTTTTTCATGACACCTTTTATGAACCACACATCGACACAACTGACATTGATAACCTTGTTTAGTCAAACCCCTAAATTAAAGTTTAATCCTATTATTTGTCTGGATAAGAAGTAATACTCTTTTCAACAACCATTTACCATAGAAAATCTGAGCAAATCGAACAAAAAGTTGGTTGACGAAAGAAATTAGCAATGAAACGATGACCGCGTATCTCATGCAATTTCTGATGTCGGATTGCCCCTCGACGTCGTTGGATGCCGAACGAAATTTCGGGCGAAAACGTTTTATTCGGACTCGGAGGTGTTTCAGAGTCGGCGATTCCGGAATCCGTTTCGTCAGGTTTAAAGTATCTAGCTTCAATTAAAAGACGACCACTAGGTTTCATATCGATCTAAATTATGCATTCACTGACGTCATTTTTGCGAACGAAACATCACTGAAACTGAAACTACCCAAATTTCTCTCGGATCATTCGAAGTCGCTTGCTCAGTCAAATCGTGCAAAACGTGGGTACAGTCGGCGATCGGACGTTGATCAGCCGCCAACAAAACTAATTGAATTAGCCTTTCGTTTTTTATACAGATGTCGAAAGTTGAATTCCAAGGAGGAAAAAATGTTTTTCTTCGTTGTACAACATGCACTGATCCGTCTGAAACAAACACTTCCTATCGTGAAATGTTAAAAATTTACTTTTGGTAACTTTTCAGACACTAAAAGTGTTCTTCCAGCTAGGTGTATACGTTACCAGGTGAATCTTCCGTTTCTTTGATATTCACAGCTGCGACCGGTTCCAAATTACCGTTCAGCGATTCTTTTATATCTTGCGAAATGTCTTCCACTTTTATCAATTTCAAACGCATAAAACCGTCGCACGACGATTCGTTGTAACCGTTATTGTCGCCCATCGGCAGCTGATAATAATTCGCAAATGCAAAAAAGTCTCCCACACTTTGCTAAATACACGAACGAATGCATTACAAAACGGCGCCTACTACGCAAGGTTTATGTTCAAAATTCATTTCGCGAAAATTTTTATATTAAAAAAAGACGAGAGCAACTCTTTTTGAAATCAAATTACAGACCAACGAATGCAAAGTCTTAGTATTCTCTTTCTAACTTTATTGTATTTTTATGCTAAATAATTAGTGCATGCATAAACAACAAGTAATTCAAAATGTTTTTCGTAAAAGTGCCGCCGAATAAATTATTGTAAATTTTTTATATAAAAAAGATGAGATACTAATGATTAGCTTTTTGAAAGGTTACCATTCTAAAAATAGTCTGATTTTTAATATCACCGGACGACAAACATCGTAATCGGATCAAAAAAGTTTTCAAATTTATGATGAAGGTACCTCGTGATAAGAAAGGTAAACATTCTCAGAAATTAGCTGAAATTCACTGAAAATACATTTAACTAAACTACGCGAATGGAAAACATTTTTAACATATTCATTACGAAGCAGGAAAACTTTCTAAATGCACCTTATAAAGTAATACACCGACAAGACCGCTAGAAGCTTCACTCGATTGAAAAAGAGTAAAAAATCTTTTCAATTATAGGAACAATCTTTTACATCAGATTATTTTTTTACATCATCGGATCGAATATGGTTTAATGAGAATGAATTAGATTTGAGCAGCGTGAAAATAAAAGAACAGTTCGAATGCACAAAAAAAACTGCGGAATTTAGTCGAACAGTAGAGCCACGGCACTATAAATTAGAGAAGATTTTAATGAAATAAAAATGTTCTCGATCGAAACGGATCAAGTCGCCGAATCGCTTGCATTTATGAGAAAACATGGATGGATTTTAAGGCATTATGATAAAAATTATGTCGCCTCCAGGCCTACCGCGACGCGACAAGCGATTCTATTCCCAATCAAGCCAGTCTTATTTAGATAAAAAAAGAATATATTAAAGATTTTCCCATCGAGGGAGCAGTTGTTTACAAGTTACTCTACTTTTAAGGAGCACGGTGGAGGAGTATTATGGATATATTTTAACTACATAGCGAAAATTTGACATGCCGTTTTCTCATCAGCTTTCGTCGCGTCGACGGTTTCAATTACGATTAGAATCGAATGGAGGAGGGGAAGGAAACATTTCTACAAAAGTAAATAAAATTCAATAATAAAAAAGAAACTTTTATCAATCGAATACGAACTTTATCAAAGCCAATTTTGAATTGTAAATTCGAAACCGTTTTGGCGTAATTAAAACGAAGATGACATTTCAAAAATAGCTAGCACCTTCCAGTTTTAATGACGCAATTTAGTTTTGTAGATTGGAAATCATGAAATCTTAATATATGTATGACTTTTATCGGCGCACAAGTCAAACATTTTTATAAAGCGGAACAAAGTGCTCATGTTTCGCGATATAATATTTTTGTTCTAATTGTTTCTTCTTATATGTCACCGAAAACATCGATAAACAACGCAGATTTTGTTTCTAAGAAACACGGGATTAATTGAGCGAAAACAATCGGTTGAAACGCAAAATGTTCTTCACATGACGACATTCCGACGAAAGACTTGCGTTAAAAATCAGCATGTTATTTCTTTTTTGCTGTTATTAATTTCCTCAATTAATATATTTCTCATTTTATCAGAGAAAAATATAAACGGGTGGTGTACTTTAATTGCAAATTGATCTGAAGAGGTTAAAATAGAATGTTTTTCATTAATTTTTGTTATTGTTTTGTCATAATACATTAAAAGAATTCGTGGTCTAATATTACGTTTGTTTTACTTTCAAAATTCAATTATAACATAGAGTCCATTAGCGAATTCATGGTTTATATAACAATATAGATATAAATACTTTTTTTTATTTAAAAAGCCATGTGAAACTATTTTAAACCTCAAAATTAATTAAAATTGGCTTTTGTTAGAAATACGAGTGCTCCTACGGAGGTGTGAACTCGATGGCGGGCTCCATCTTGTAGTTGTAAGCAATTGCTCTTGCTTACAAAAGTTCCGAAAGTAGCGACAAAATTCCGTAAAAAGCTACATTTTTTTTAAAAAATAATGAGATCGAAAAAATAAAGAAAAACAAAGTTAATAAGAATTGTGATTTGAATAAAGAACTTGTTTTTTAAACTTAGTGAGAAGAACGAAAAACTTATGATTCTTTGTGAAATTTACGGTCATGACATGCAATTAACGATTTGTCAGTTACTGTAGAGGCAAGTTTAGAATACATACCAGTAAGACGTAGTCTAAAGGAAATTTTAACCCAGACAAAAGTTAGGAATAAAAAAGAAGAACAAAGTGGAGATATAAATTTAAAACGCCCCATTGAGTTTTGCAGTTTCTAGACAATGATCTTCTTATTATCGAAGGACCGTGAAAAATCGCTAACAAATTTGGCTTGTTCGCTAAATTGGACACATTAACAAAGCAATGCAATTTGTTTCGGGAAGGAAAATCATAGATCCGTACCAGGCGCCGCCAATAAATAGTTCGAGCGCTACTCACACTCGGATTTTGCTCAAATGAGGAACAAAAAATTTATTGTTTAGGGATAAATATTATTTTCTCACAGATTGATTTCAATGATAGTTTTTTTTCATTTCTCATCCAGTAAATAAACTAAGATAAGACAAAAAATCGTTCGAGACTGTGAAAAATATTACGGATTACAGTCTTACCGCTTTTTGTCGTTTTCTCAGCAACATTTCAAAGGCTTTACGTTTACGAGCAACTTATTGTAGAACGAGACACCTTTTTTTTAATTCCCAAAGTGAATGGAAAGATCCTTCGATAAATCCGGGCCGAGATAAAAATCGAATCGACCGCGAAACCAATTAAACGGCTTTTAAAAAAGTTTTCGATGATGAAACTTGAATTAAAATTAAAGGCGAAGTGAAAAAAAAGAATGGACGGACGCCTTCGTTCATTTGAACGAGTCCTAGGTCGCGAATATCTTATTATACAACCGCTTTAGTAATGTAGTCCCGGCCAACAAGTGTCTCTTCGTATTCCGAACAAAGTTAGTTAAAGAATATGGACCTTGTCAGTAACTTGTCGGGCACTAATGGCTCTCTCAGTATTCCATCAACAAATCGGTTCTAGAGAAAGCCCTAGGTGATTGATTATAGAAAACGAAATTAATTGGATTTCTTAATTAAATCCGCATTTAAGATATTTTTTAAATTAGTAGTACGACGATTATGTAGAAGCGAAAAATGTCGAAGTAGAGGATGAAAGTAGTATTAGCCCCATTGTGAGTTACATAAAAAAATGTTCGTTAAGTAGAAATCGAATTCCGATTTCGAACGTTAAAATCACAAAATATCTCAGAAAATCCCTTCCATTGTACAGCCTGAAGTTTTACGCATAAAAATTAATTGCGATACTGTTTTCGTTCCCTGATTTGTGTTCCCAAGGAGCAGTTATTATCGTCCCTTAAAACCAAATTCAGAAATTTATTTTATTATAGTTTCCTCAACAACATATCAATTCAACAACTTCAAACGTGTTTTTGTTTTTTTGTTTCAACAATCCGATCAAAACTTTTCGAACGTTTTCTTGCTGCCCGGAGCTTTCGATACTTTCAAAACGTTGAAACGTACGGTTTTGCTCAATGGTCGACATTCACCGATCGTAACCACGTCGCCAAGTTTTACATCTCTGAAAACAATGAAACCAGTTGAAAATCAGTTGTACGAAAAAAAACTAAACTAACGATTTAAAGTAAGAAATATTGTACCGGAAGCATGGGCTGAGATGTACCGACAAATTTTTGTGTCGTTTTTCGAAACGATTGTATTTTTTAATAAAATGCAAGTAATCTCGACGGACGACGATCGTACGTTGCATTTTCGTTTTGATAACAACGCCGTTTAAAATACGACCGCGAATGCTAACGTTACCGGTAAAGGGACATTTTTTGTCAATGTAGTTCCCGTCGGTAGCCTGAAATTACAAAAAGAAGTTTTTGTAGCGTTTAGTTACTAATTTCAATTTCCGATGAAAAAATAACACATTTTAGACATTAAAAACGTTAAAATTAAAAAGAATTGCTAGTAAAACGTACCAATCGAGGAGTTTTAAATCCTAGACCGATGTTTCGAACCCATCTCAACGGTTTTTTCGATTTCTTTTTGCCAACGCCAAGGACGCGTTTACGATTAAGAAAAACGTGGGGTTGTTTTTGAAAAGCGCGTTCAGTCTGAAAAATGAGGTTAAAAATTTGTTTCTGTTTTACTCTTGGTTTTCCATAAAACAACTAATTACTTGTATATCCATTTTCTGTTTGGTTTCTGTTAAAACATTAAATTTGGAATGGGAATCAAACAAAAAAGAAAGAAGCCGAAAATTTTCTAAGGAGGAAAGTGAAACGAAAAAACGGGTTGTATATTTTACTGCCAACGACAAAACGGAGTAAGAAACGTTTCAAATAGCGCTAAATTTGAAACTAAACGTGGCTATTAATATACCGTTGTAGTATAAATTTTTATTACAAGACACAAGCATAAAAGCATTTTTATTCAACAAATTTATATTATAACAATCTAAAAACAATTATACAAAGGTAATGTGAGTAACAAATAAATAAAATTAAGGTTTAGTATATTTCCACTATTGCATCCGTCCAAGGAACACGTTAATATGCATCCGTTCATTCTTCTACCTTGATATTCGAACTGTCCGCACATATTTCCTAAATCTTCAACGGAACAATCTCTGACATAAAGTTCGTCTTTGCTTTTGGAATATGCTGAAGAAACATATGAATTAGTAGAATAGCAATTTGCAATCCTATCAGTTCTAACTTTCCGTAATTTCAAAAGTTAAAAACAATGCTTTATGCTGTGTGAATGATAACCTGACTCACACATTCCAGAGCAGCAAATATATATATATAACTCCAGCACAAATTCTAACATTTTGTATGTTTAGTCTGCTTTGAAAACTGTCGTGAAATTTTCGATTACTCTACCACAAATTGTCAACAAGTATGATTTTCAATTAAAATAAGTAGAATTCTCACACTATACTTTTTTATACTATAAAGCGACGTGTGTAATTTAATCTGCTAGTTTTAATTTTAATGCACATAAAATCTTTTTAATGTGTTCGATCATCCAACGAACCGTATCAAATAACATTCGATGAGGAATATGAGAGAGTCGTTTCGTGTTTTTTTGTTCATGGGAGTCTTAGCGTCAAAGCTTTGAAAATAATAAATTTACCATGAGTTCCTTTTATTTTGTAACAAAAATGTCCAGGAAAAACGCCCCTTCGATCTTGCCTTCCAGCAAAACAATGCGAAACATAAGTGCTGTTTATAGGATGATACGGATCTGCACAATGTTCATCGGATCCGTTGGAAGAAATGCATTTGAAACACCCCAAAGAGCGCACTAAAATAAAGATACATAGTAGAAAATGAAAGATTTTTATTCAAAAAGCTTGTATGCGTGACACGCGGGCACTTAAAAATAGAAAATTATTTTGCTGGATTTCGATGATACAGCGCTATTTAGGAACAAGAATGATTTGAAATGATTTTTTTGCTAACGAAAAAGGACCACTTGAATTAGAAATTATAAAGTATAGAATAAAAAATATGCAACTGAAAGGTAACACAAGAAGCCGTTGTGTCTAAACATACATCGTTGTAACAGTGGTACTTTGCGGGTCATTTTGGAATGCCAACAATTCCTCACTCAAAGCACTCACACTCAATGACATTTTTTCCCAATTGATTCATTTTGATTATTAAAATAAAACTTATTCGTTCTTCAATCTACCTACTTTTACTACGTTTGCGTCGCTGTCATTATGCTGTAGCTACTTGGATTAATTAACTCTTACCTCCATCATAGAGAAGACACAAAATGAAGCCGATAATTATGACGTAATAAATATAGGAACAGTAACTGAATGCAAGAGGCATATTCTGTCGTAAATTAAAACATTTTCAGTCAAGCTTAATCGCACTCTCGATGGGTTTTGGTTCAAGCAAATAAACACGAATTACGCGACCCACATTACGACAAATAAACAAAATTGAATTTCTAAACCAATTAGGTTTTTTTCAGCCAGACATTTCGAAACGCAAAAGTGGCTATATGTCATTTGGATTAACGGTATCCTTTAAATAAATGCACGAATTTTGAAATATGTGTATTCAAAATTTTCTAAGAAAGCGTGTTTAAAGAACAAAATGATTTTACGATTCCTCACCAACGAGAAAAAACGTACATCATCATGCTTCTCGATTAAAACGATAAAGTTTCTTCGAAAAGAGAGCCAATCCAAGTAGAGAAAAATTGAGGATTCGTCAGTCGCGTGTTTGAAATGTTTACGTTAGAATATTGACAATTTAGTCGATCAACGCCCGAGGTTTTTTAAAAGTTTCTTACTTTTAAGTTTCTTACTTTTCTTGAAATGCTTGATAAACCTCAAATATTTACCAATCTTTTTAATGGGATAAATTTAGAAATGTTTGTACGTCAAAAGAATTTTGTATAAGTGCTAAGAGTCGATTCGCTAGTCGCTAGAAGAACGTGTTTCCGCTATGTTCGCCACTGTCCGACAGATTTCGACCAGAACATGGATATAACGTGTCGCAACAAGTGTTCAACTATGTTTTTCTCCTTGATGCTTCATTCTTTGTTTTTGCTTATGTGCAAGAAATACATAAAAACATAATGTTGCAAAGATCGCAAAATCGAATCGGAATATGAAAAATTCTGCACTGTTGAAACAACATCCGCTGGAAACAGCATTGACATTTGAAAATACCATTTTATGAAGTTGTTATCTTATTGGTCCTATTTGACATTTTTTCCGACGTATGTACGTGTAAAGAGCCGGTCGGTTGCTCTTTAGTTGGAGCCCTGTATCACGTTGATAGTTGATGAGAAAGTACCAGCAAATTTTATGGAAAACAAAAGATGTTCTTTTAATCAAGGTTCAACACACAAAATACAAGAGAAGTTTCACGGTTGACAGATCTAGAGAAACTCTCCTAGAGAACAAAACACGTAAAATATATAGGGTCTTTCGGCTAACTAGGTCTGCGTTTTAGGCCTTTTCAACAATTTCTAATAAAAAGTCATTGTCATTGTCAAAACTTTGCACGAATAAATCCTTTAGAAAAACGAGTCACACGATATTTCGCGAGTTTTTCTCTGTTTTTCCTTGAACTTCGGAATAACAAGCAAAAACTACATTTTAAAAATCACAAAAAAGTTTCTAAGTGAATCAGCATTGATACAGTAAGCACGAACCGCTTCGTTACATACTTGCAAACGTAACTATTATTACCATGTTGTGTTTTAATTGTGAATTCCGTGTAAAATTCCTAGTTTGTGTTTTTAGCACTGTCGCGTACCACTGTATGGACGGATCATTGCATTGATTGACGGAATTGGGACATTGAGAACATCTATATTTAGTTTCGACTTTATACTAAACTTAAAACTATAACAATTCATGATAAGGAGCACGAGTACTGTACATTAAAACAGTTTTGACACATTATTTTTAAAATTAACAGTAGAATTGAGCGATTGATTTATCTTTCAATTGATAAGATAATCATTTATCTACACCACAACTGCATTCTCTCACCGGCTCGAGTAATTTAACTTCAACGTAACAAAAGTCATCGCCGGCGGTCAAAACGTTAAATCCAGAGTAAAGCGGGACCATATAATCGGTTGCAAAAAACGCGTAAGACATTACGCCCGCGAAAATTAAAAACCAAGAAATTAATATAATCACCATTCGAGGAACGAGTGAAGTTTGCTGGTATTGAGACTCGACCACGGCTTTAACCATTTCTTTGTAATTTCGTTGAACTTGCGACGATTCTCTGACGTCTTGTTTATCAGTTCCGATTTGTTTCGCTGAAGGTGATACGCTGTCATCGTTAGTTGTCGCATTTCTTTTAGTGTCAACAGATTGACCGGCGGCGCTTTGTCCGATGATTTTATGCTCATAATGCGTTGCGACCCTTTCCGACGATTTAATTACTTCAGCGGCTAAACAGTGCAAAGCTGAAACGTTTTTCATGCGCATATGATAAAATAACGGCTTTACGTGAAAAGGAAAGTTTAGCCGTTTTGCCTCCTGCTAACGGTTTAGTGGTTTCACCCGGAAACGGTTTGGACGTCGTGGTTTCTCGTGCAAACGTTTTCGTCGAAGTTTCTCCTTTAATTTTATTTGCTGACGGTTTGGTCTTCGTATCTGCTTCATTTGGTTTGATAATTTTACTTGCTAAGGGTTTCGCTGTGTCTCCCTCGGTTTTACCAATTTTAACTGATTTCTCTTTACCAGAAAATTAATCAGATGTATTTTGCAAGCCAAATGAAATGAATAATTGCATTTTTACACTTACTAACAGGCGTAATATCTGCTGAATCATCCACTTCGGGAGGCAGGGTCAATGTACTGTGATTTTTTCGAGCGTGATCCGCTGAAGTCTTCTTTCCTGGTTTCGGCGAAACTTTACTCTGGTCCGATAATTTTACCATCTTCGACTTTTGAGCTTTTGCACCTTTGACGTCAGCAACGGAAAAATAGTTGCTTCCGGAAACTTTTTTCGGCTCAGTCTTCTTTACCGCAAAGGTTGATTTTTTATCCATTGCAATTCACGATACCAAAAAAATGATTCAATCCGACGATATTTGAACATAAATAGATAAAACTTCTGCTGATTAGTGGTTCGTTTTTATGCTTATTAATTTTGCCACTATAGTATATCTTAATTATCCGATAAGTCACGAAAAAATGACATTATTGTTTGTTCTTTACACTGATTGCAAGTCGTTTTCGTTTTGCGTCCGTAAACGCTAAACAGCGGTTGTTTCTTTCGCTGTGTTCGTTCGTAAAATGGCTTCCGGAGGTATTAACATGGAGAAAATGAAGATAATATTCAACGTGCTGATGAAACACGCCCGCGATCAAAAACGAGCAAGAGGAATGGGATTTCCGTTGAAACGCGACCTAATCGACGATCTTATCGATGCAGCCATAATAACGTTCATGAACGATCCGATTTTGCTCGAAGTTGCTCCTCCAATTACACTTTTCGGCGATCTTCACGGACAAATAGACGATTTGGTTGGATGGTTCGATTGGATAGGATGGCCTCCGAAACTGCGAATGCTTTGTCTTGGTTTGTTAGTTGTCTGTTGTCTGTATATTTTCCTTACTTTTTGTTTGTATATTTTATTTTAAGGTGATTACGTCGATCGAGGCGATTATAGCATCGAAGTTACGTGCTTGTTGTTCGTTTTGAAAGTTATGTATCCGAAGGATATATATTTACTCAGAGGCAACCACGAAGCCCCGACTATAAATCGAAGTTACGGTTTCTACAGCGAATGCAACGATCGAATAAACGAGCAAGGACAATATTTTTACGAACGTTTCAATGTAAGTTTCACTATTTTACAGTTTTTTCATTGAGATTTCGCCTTAACGAGCAAAAATATTTGTCTCAGCACGCATTTCATTGTATGCCCATTTGCGCATTGGTCGGCGATCAAATAATGTGTATGCACGGTGGATTGTCTCCCAATTTAAACAGTTTGGATCAAATTCGACGAGTTAAAAGACCGGTGGATATCATCGATTATGGCGTATTGTGCGATTTAGTGTGGTCTGATCCTGATCCAGAACTCAAATTTCCCCCGTTCGCCGAAAGCATGCGAGGTGCCGGACATCGTTTTAGTAAAGAAGCAGCGAAAGATTTTTGCGACAGAATGAAAATAGGTTTGATTGTTCGAGCACATCAAGTAAGAGTATCATCATAATTATTACGCAATACAATAGTGCATAGGTTTATTTTGAGGTTCCTCCGGACGGATTCGAGTTCATTTTTGGATCGCCGAAAGACAAAGTTATGACGTTGTTTAGTGCACCTTATTACATTCGCAAAATGAACGAAGCTGGCACAATGCACGTCGATGAACATTTAAAATGCACGTTACGAGTAAGTTTTCTAATTGTTTTCAAACTGTATACTTTTTATAATGTTAAAGCATCATCTTTCTGAAAACCTGCAAAATTCGCAATCGCTTTGTTAACGAATATACTGTATTTTTCAGGTATTAAAACCGAAGAGTCACGAATCCGCTCACTAATCCAGTACTTACAAGATTATGAACTAAATTCGGTCTTGCCTACTTTGCTACGTAATCACCTTTTTAATTTTGGCGTTTTGCTTAACTTGTAGTTGTACGACAAATAAACAAAAAATATTCTTTTATTATACAACCGAAAACAAAATTTAAAGCGTGAAATAAAATTAATACTTTGGCTAAAATAAGTTCGTTACAATATTTCTGTATCGATGAAATGTAACAAAAGTCTGCTTTTTCATAGTTAAAGCTCAAATTTTGTTTCCACCCAAAATCGGCACGGTTGAATTCTGTTTGCGACTGGCGACACTCTTTGCTAAGTTACGAATAAAAGTGCTGTTCGTTGTCAAATCAATATCTCTAAACAGCTTGCCTAAAGCTGTACCCGTACGATTTGTAATATGTTCCACATTTAGTCCGCCATCAAGGTCTCCTGGTCCAGTAACTGTGCACTTTCCAAGTACGCATTTCGATTGATAACATGGATTAATATTAGTGAAGAATAACGCAGAACAATTTGCTCCTTCGGTAATTTTCGAAACGCATCTGCTTTCGTTAATGTTGCAAAACAGATAACTAGACCCGCACGAATTCGGTTGCTGACTAGAACATGTTGGTCTTGTTTGATAAACGTAATAATGCTTTGTATAAACTTCGTTAAAGCCGTCAATGTTTTTCAGTGGTTCGAATGGACTCATCGGCGACCCTGCGTAATGAAATTTCGTACATGCCTCGTAATTGGGAGGATACCCGTATACCCTTTCCTGGTGTGTACGATTGTGTCGCCATTCTTCCCACACGTAATCCAGGAAAGCGTGAAACATGAAAAATACTGGATCTTGAGGTGAGTAGTAAAAATTTGTCATAGATCCTCCGACCCACTCGTGAACGAATCTACTCGTCTGTTCCAAGCGTAGATCGACGCAAGCGGAAAATTGACGGAAATGTGGTTGGCGTAACATGAAATCGACATCGTCTTGATTCATCAAACGACCCACGCCACTAAGATTACGGTTCAAAGTTGTCGTGGTTTGATTGTCGGAAAAAGTCCATCCCGAAAACGGACCATTGTCAACCACGCCAGCGCCATCGCCGAGAAACAAATCCGTCCACAGTATCGAAGCCGTAGGATCCGATAAAGCGTCGTCCAAAGTTGTATCCCAATACGGTAGCGTTGCGTATGCGTTAACTTGTTTTAGTGCTGTTTCAAACCTGCAAAAATCATTGCAACTACGAAGTGACGAATTTTGCTCGTTATTCCTACTACGAAACTAAAATCTAATCGTTTCAACGCTAGTTAAGATGTTTCTAAAATAGTGTAGTCTAAAATAGTACTTACGTTCTCAAGTATTCTCTGTGCCACGGTAAAAATGCTGCTCCAACGTACGCCCCTGGTGCCAATGCCGGATGATGCAGGGTTACCAGTAAATCGTATTTACTGATTCCGTCGATTTTATCGTATTTCAAACTTCTAACGGCTACTTGAAACAATAGACGTTCGTCTTCGGTCATCGAACGAATTTCTTTACGAACCGATATTGGATACGGAAGAAAAGTGATATTCAAATCGAGTCTCAACGAATCTAAATACTTCTGCTGGTTGACTGTGAACGGACTTACACCGGAAGTATTGTTATCGACGGATATCAAATCATTGTAAGCTCGCCATTGCTGGCAGAAGAAATTGAGCTGTTCAAAATTGAATCTTTGTTGCAGATACGCGAAATCTTTGAAACAATCTCCGTTAGATGAACCAGTACCGGGTCCAAAATAACTAACAGCGGTAATATTTTCTATCCACAACAAGTGACATATCAACAAACATACTTTAACGAGTGGCTCCATAAAGTTAACAAAAAAACAACGATGTTTCAGTGAAAAAAGTAAGATAATGAAGCTGTTGGATGTTCAACCGATGTCATAAACTGTAACATAACCTCCTACTTGTGCGTGATTTAGGTTAACATAATAGATCAACAGGTCTGCTTAGGTGTTATTGGGGGCTGAAAGAGTTGAAAAATCGTTTAATGACAACCAATTTTGAATGTGAAAATAGATGACAAACTCACTTTCCCTCGCCAACAAACGCGTGCAAAGTTTCACAATTGGTCCGATTTAAATAAAATACATAGCCGAAGTTTGTTTGACTTCGTCAAAAGTATTCAAAGTGGGTTGACACATCCGTGTTAAGAAATGAATCAAAGAAAAAGTTTTCGCGAACAGACATTTGTTTCTAAGAGTTGCAAAAACCAAGAGTACGACATTGAGGCATTTTAAAAGTTTTTGTCGAGAGGAAAAAATCTAAATCAAATATTGTGTTTGATTAGTACGTCATAAAGCAAAAAACTGGTTTAAAAGTTTTTAGTAACTGGATTTTACTTGATTTACTATTTAAATCCAGTTTATCAACTTGTCGATATAAGTGAAACTGTATAAATATGATGTAAAACAAATAATCGGTAAGACAAATTGGATTTCACGATTACAAAACAACACAAGAAGAACTCGATGGAAGTTGCAGATTCCAAAAGCGTTCTTTCATCTTGTAATATTCATTTAAGCGATCGATAGCGTACCTAAATGGGCAATCGCTATCATTGATTTTTGAATGTTTTGCGATCGATAATGTTAATATTTTCTGCTTACTGCAAGTAATCAAAGTCAATGCTCGAATTTTGAGCCTGGATAATCGACCATATTGACCAAACAAAATGAGGCACCTAAATGAACGAAAAGAATCTTAATAAATCTTTAAAATGGCTAGAATTCATTTAATTACAGCAGCCATGACGTTCGTTTGAACGTAAATTGTTTCGACTTGTTTCTCAGTTGGCGGGGAACAATTGGTGAATTCGTGATAGCAGTTCAGATAGTTTTTCAGCCATTGCATCTGATATTCTTTGTTTGGATAACGAGTGAAATCCATGTTATCTGTGCCTAGAAGAGTAACGGATCAAAGTTGAACTTTTGTTCTTAAAAAATGAGATTTTCGATGTTCACCTGCGTATTCTGTGAAATGATCAGCGATATCGTACGCTTGGAAATTGTATCCACAGTATTCGAAATCAATCAGTTTGACAACATCTGCAAATAGTAGTTTGAATTAAAACAAAAGTTCATGACAAAATTGAAACCTGTTCTGCAGTTTTATGCCTTTATTTTTATCATAAATGAAGTTTTTTGAAAAACAATCATTGTGACAAAATACAATTGGGGATTTCAACTGTTCAACACGTTTGCGCAAAACTTCGTATTCGTTTTTCAGTTTGCATTTTGGCAAAAATTCCGATTCGTATCTATAGAAAACAACACGAAAACGAGTTTTAAAGATTTTGTTTGAAGGTTATCTTCGCACTTTCGCTGCATCTCTTCGTCTGTAAATTTCTCGGGCATAGCATCGAGAAATTTTTCGATCATAACGAAAACATTCGGTTTCAAATTCTTTCTTGATTTCTCGAAACCGAGCTTACTTGCATGTAACTGCGCTAAACATTTACCGACGAGTCTACAAAAGCAAAAATAAAATCTTTAACGACTTAACTAAATATCAAACAAAACCAATCATATTTTTGTACTTGTTAATTTTTTCATCACGTACACTATCCACATCTAAAACAGTTCCAGGAGTAAATTTGTACGCCAGTCCGTTCGTATAGGTGCAATAAATTGGAGCAGCTAAATCATGCTTGCTCAATTCATCAATATTTACAATTTCTGTTTTTCTAAAACAAAAAAATCGTCGTTTTAAGTTTGACTTACAAACCACATAACAGGTCGAAATATGAACCTATCAATCATGGACTCAGTATTTTCTCCGAATATTGTAAATAGTATTCGATCATCGACCTCTCCTGTTTTGTTGCTACAGCATAACAGATGATTTGTCAAACCTTCAGTAAAATACTAAAAAAGTAAAAGGCACTTAATAAGCTCTTTTTTTAAAACAAATAATTAGCACTATTTTACGACAAATTTAAGATCATTTGTGTTCCATTCTGGTCGAATCACTCCAACAATTTCGCCAATACTTTTGTCCAATTCGATCTGATCGTGAACATTGAGACAGACATCAAAATGTTTCAAGTGGGACATATTTAATCGGTATATATTCCGTGGATTAGGAAATATAAAATATTCGTGAAAGTAAAATTTTCGCAAATATATTCACACTCAGTCACTGTCAGCGTTTCGCTGGTTACAAAATCTGGCTTGCTACCGAACGCTGTACAATACTGTAAAATTATTATGAAAACTGTCGCCAATCTAGTTGGATTAAGACCCCCCGAAATACATTATGCATGCCATTTTATGTACGTTTACGTTTGTACTTTGTGTCAAAATAATTAGTAGCCGGTGTCAAATGACTAGTTTTTGACACTATTGACGATTTCAATAGTGACAAGAAAATCACCAATTTGCAGTGCAGCCAAACATTTTTTGTGTTTATTGTACAATGAAAGAGTAACTGTCGAAAAAAAGAAAAACTTGCTTGCCCATAGACAAAAGCAGACGATTTTCTCCTTGTCTACAGAAAAAAACTGTTGAATATTTTCAAACATTTGAATTCATGAAGCAAGCATTTAAAGCAGCATTCAGTGAATTCAGCAGTTTTGCCCCGATGGCATTGTAAAACTATTGAGACTTAATACTTGGTGCTCAACGTAGAAGGTCATCAGTGAAGTAAGTACGTCAACACACTGCGCCGTTTTTAAAATAAACACTGATAAGACGATTTTATTGCACGTTTCGAACGTAAGTATTCAATCACGGGTTGCACTGTAGAAAACGGTTGTGAAACAAAAGGTGGAATAAGCCAAAATGAAGGGTTTACTATTTAGTTTCTTGATACAGGCCCTCTACTTATTCAACTCTATAAATTGCGATTCACTGCTGTGGAACGTGCAAAGGTAATAAGTTTTTGTACAAATTCACGTAAAATCATAAAAATATTTTGTACTTTTTGTTCAGTAATGTGGAATACACCTATAACGACATTTTATCGAAAAGTGATCAAACTCCAGTCGTTGTATTCATCCATCCAAACGTACGAAGTGTATCTTTCTAACAATACTATCCGAATTCTTACAGTCGATTTTAAGTTTGATATTAGCCAATTCAGTCGTCAAGCTAACGTGTACGGTACGAAAAACGATGGCGGGCGATTGAAAAACCTGAAAGTAAAACTGTTGTGTAGCACTAATTTGCTTGTTAATTGTCATCATTTGATATAGAAATGGATAGACCGGAGCGAAGGTTACGTTGTTAAAAGCGAAGCCTTATCTTCGCAATTGCTGCAATATTTCGATACAACGGAATACGATTCAAATAACCCACCAGTTGACAGCGATTTGTCGGTTTTACTAGTCAACGTTATCGACTGGGATGATTTGGGTAAATCACATAATTGTTCCATAATCTGTTTCTAGTCAAAATAACATTGAATCAATTTTTTAGATTCCAAAGCCGAAGAAGTTCGTCGACTTTTTAAAGGCAAAAAATACGTTGCAATTTTGACCACAGTCGTTCAATATCGAAAAGTATAACAATTAATATATAATGTTCAGAATCTTGCGTATATTTTGTTTTTCATTTATAGAAACGTGACGATGGCAGCAGCACTGAAGCACCGACAGATGTTAACGCAACGTTTATTGAAATCGACGATTGCAAATTATACGCCGAAGGAATTTATTTCTTAGCGAAAGTTACCAATCTAACGAATAAATCAACAGGGACTTGCAAAGTGACCTTGGATAAAAATCCGGATTACTCGTCGTCTTCCCAAATATGTGGAAATTTCACTGGATCGTAAGCTGCTTTGATCCTGGTTCGAATTGATAAATACACGCAAAATTCTTTAAATTTGTTTAGAATGGTCCTTTCATGGAGTGGTCAAAATTTCCTATCCGATGCATCCGGTTGCAACGGTCTTGGTACATTAGACTCGATAAGCATAACGTTTGTTTTAAAAATTTCACCCGATTTGTATCACTCGAAACAACTAATCGACAATTTTGGTCTAATATTTCAGTTTGGATTTTGATTTCAATAATCATACTGATACGTGGTTCGTATCGTCTGTTTTTATGGCCGCTTCCGGCTCCATGATTCCAACAAATCAACAGTTTCAAGAAACATTATACTCATACAAAAACAGTAGCTGGGAATTCAATTACATTTCTGGTTCGCAATACTTTTCTTACGCGTGTTCGGAACCGCCGCCGATTTTTCAAGCAGATACTGTAACCACGGCAGATAACAAGATGACTTTGCAGTTTGGTCTTGGATTTAAAAACTTCCAGGTATAGACATAAAATAGGCTCTTTTTAGAAACAATTCAGATTAAAGTAGACAATCTTTTAGTTCCAACCATTCGCAGCTTTGCACAACACTACGGGTTCAGTAATGACTGATAACGTAGACGATTGCACTCCGTTTTTTAACATTTACATTTGGATGTTTATCCTGTGCATGCTACTTTTGGTCAGCATCGTGCTGTGCGGTATGACCATGATGTGCAGTTTGAAAACCATGGATCGTTTCGACGATATGAGAGCAAAGACAATCAATGTCAACGTTGTAAATTGAAGCATTTTTTTAATCATAGCGAAAACGTGATCATAGTTTCAGCTTGGAACTAAATTGTTGTAATGATTGGTAGAGTATCATAACAATTAAATTAATAATAGAAAATCTGTTTGCTAAAAGCTGATCCAGACATAATTTGGGAACAATATGATTAGAAATAGTCTTGAAATGACTTCATTGCTTCATAAAAGGGTTCAAATTATATTTTGTCATACGTTTTTCAACGTGACACATTTTCAATACTAACCGCTCGTTGAAATGCACGCGGTCGACCAGTTTTCCAGCATTTTTATTGATCACGTTTTGGACGTCGTTCGTTTCGTTTTTCTTTGGCTTCCCTGTACGGAAAGCGTTAACGTCGCGAAACGTTTTGGACGAAAATGATTTCAAAACTTTACGTTTGCAGTATTTTCTTTGTTTTGGCTCATGCAAATCCAGCTATCGTGTGGAATGTAGCGGAAAAGTGAAAAAAAATTTCATTCAAAGTTTTATCAACTTATGTCAAAATTTTTTAAGAAACCTTCCTGAACTAGACAAATTGATATCGAAAGCTACCGAAACCGAACCGGTGATTTTGTTCTTGTTCGATGAAGTAATTATATCCTCGTTGTCAAGTAAAATCGGCTAAAATATTTTGTTTGGTTTTTAGTTCAGCTTAGCCCAATTCAGTAAACACGCTTCGGTCTACAGCGATAAATCGAAAGGGGGCAGTTTGGGTCATTTAAAGGTCAGTTTCATTGTTGTTCATTGTTCATATTAGAAAATAATCGAAAGTTTTTAAATTTAACTTTAATAGACTTAGGTCGCACTCTTCTGAAAACATAAACTATTCGTTTATGAAATTAACTTTTTACAGAATATAATCGATTCGAGCAAAGGATATTCTGTGAAAGATGACGGAATTGATAAAGATATTCTATCTTCCGATTCGGTTACTTTTTACGATCCGACTAAAAGCGCTGATTTGCCGAAGTCTCGCGTCATCGTCGTTAACGTTAATAGTTGGACTGAATTAGGTTTGTTTTCAAAAAAGTGTTTCATCCGTTCGTTAATGGAGGTTGATTTTAGATGTACTTCCGAATGAAGTCATTCAGCGTTTGGGGCATAAGAACTATGTGGCAGTTTTAACTGATGAAGTACTTCCTGCTAAACGCCAGGTATGTTTTTTAATATTGTGCTGATAAATCGCATATTTTATTTTTTTTTGAGTACGTTTTTAGAAGCGTGATACGCCTCCTGTGAAACCGGAAAAGAACCTGTTGACTAATATGACATTTATTAATAATACTCACTGTTTGTTCTTTGCTCGACGAGTTGTGTTCGTTGTTCGAAACTACACAGAGCTCAACAAACCTCCGACAACTTACAGTTTAACTTTGCCGAAATACGTACCATATAACACCACCCCTGCTGGACCTCAGTCGTCATGCTCAAATTATTCGAACGAGTAAGAAATCAAATCCATACTATTATAGAAAAGTTTCTTTATTTGTCTTAACTTTTTTATTCATTGTTAATATTTGTTTCTAGTTTTGTTCTTGAATGGAAGGAGCCAATGTCGTTTGGGCCGAGAAATTTAACTCTTTCAAGTTTGAAAGTTGTGTGAGTCATATATTGACAACTTATAAACTTTTGTATAACGATTTTCGTGACTGTCGTTTCGTGTTTTCTTTCAGGTTGAAAATTAAATTGAATAGAGCATTAGGTTGGTGGGGTCTGGACACGATTTCCATAAAGGCTACCGGAAATATCATTGAACCGAAAAAAGACTTCGAAAAAACATTTAACGGAAGCGATGTCGAAGGATACATGGAAGGACCAGCGATATTTTCCTACGCTTGCGGTGAACAAAGACCGTTCATGTTTTTTTATCCGGCGGAAAGCAAAGACGAAAATGTGAAAGTTAAATATGGAATAAGTTTCGACCAGTTGCAAGTAAGATTAGCACCATTTTGTTGCATCACAAGTCACAAAGTGAAAGTTTTATTTTGCAATGTCGCAAAATCGTTTTCGACACACATTTCTCAATTTAGGTGCAACCATTCCAATTGAAAGGTCGAGGAAGAACGTCTATGTTCACCGACGATGTGTACGACTGCGTCCCGTTCATATCCATCGCAGTTTGGATGTTTTTAATTTGCGCGGTCATCTTGTTGCTCATCGTTTTCTGCGGTATTTCGATGATATCCAGTTTGAAAACAATGGATCGTTTCGACGATCCGAAAGGCAAAAATTTAGTTGTTAACATAAAAGAATAGAGAATATTTTTTGAAACGTAAATCGTTGTGGTTTGTCAGTAGAAAGGCATCGTTATTATGCTAATGCTTGTAGGATTTTCATTGAAAATAAAAGCAATGATGAAGAAAGACAGGTTTAAAATATGTTGGGATAAATCAATGAGATATTTTGTTTTGTTTATCTAAAAGTGTCTGGAATGGCAAGCTTCTCGAACTTTATCCAATACTATTTTCACGCTTTCTTTGGACTGACTATGCACTATCGTGTTTTGTGCACCTTCCATTAAACCTTCAGCGCCCTTTGTTGAGATAATATGTTGAATTTTTTTCTTCAGTTCCTCTTGTTTCGTCAAAAACTTTTTCGTGTTAGCTCTAAACGACGATTCCAAAAAAGTTTTGGCTAAGTTTCCCGCTACAATTGACTGAACAGGGTTTGAAATAGCAACGCTGGCCACCAAGACAGCTTTCGGTCCAGCGCTTACCGATTGCGAGCTAAAAATGAAAACGCGAAGTGAATAACAAATAAAATATAGTTTTTAACAGCAGTAATTTGTTTTGATCGTTCAAACACTTTTTCTTCAATGTAGTTTCGATTTAAAGGTGTTTTTGTGGTCGCACCTGATTCCAATTCGATAAAAAACCCAATTGACATACGATTCACAATTCCAAGTTGCTACATTATATTCTCCGTCACCTAATCGTTCTATTGCTCGTTGTAATACTTTGACTGGATCACACGGAACTTTTCCAAATATATTTAAAGGATTTTTTCTATCGCTGCAACCGAACACGCGAACTTTGCTATCGCCAGTGATTTTCAAGAATTTTTCGAATCTGATACAAGTATCCGACATAACTAAAAAATGTATTTAATTCAAAAATATCGTTAAAATTATTGTTTTACAAAATATAACCAAAATGCTAACTTTTTCCAGAAAAATGAATAGCCCAAGAGGCACCGTCAATCCAACCAACGAATATTCCGTAATGGTCGAAAATTTTCATTCGATTACAAGCGAAAGCATTTCCGGGTTTAATATATGATAAAGCTTCTAATCCAGAAGCATATTCTACGGCAAATTTCTTTTCAACGCACATTCCGTGAACTCTTTTCTTGAATTCGTTTCAGTCAAGAGAAACGACTTGAAAGTGACGAAAAACGTTTTCAATGAATAATACTGCGACATAAAACTAGTCGACATTTTATTGATTTGGGGGTTTCCTTGCGCATTTTCTATAAATTACTGTTAACCTGGATTAATTTGCGATTCAGTCAATTTCTCTTGTGCATGCATGGAAAATTATTCTTAACAGAATTTCAATTGCGAAAACATGTATCGATATCTACAATAATCTATAACAAAGCAGTTTTGAAACCACAATCCAAAAAATGTTACGCTTTGCGCGAAATTAAAAAATGACACCTTTCTATACTTTTCATCTGTCTTTGAGACATACGTTTTTTATGTTGCTTTTTTTATTTAAGCATGTTTGTAATTTTTAGAAAAGTTGCAACTTTCAGAATGTTCTGACGAGCACGTTCCAAATTTTCACCTCACCTATTTTCGAGAACTATTTTAACTATTTAAATTTTAACCTACCCTATTTTCGAGAACTACAATTCACACGTTAGCGAATTTTCGCGGATAATGAAAACGTTTTTGCTGTACATTATCTTAGACTCTGCCGAAAGGGTTTACGTAGTTTGTCGATATATTTAACGTTAAGTTAAACTATACCTGTACCATGTGGTTCTAAGTTTGTATGATTAACTGAGATTTACACGTAAACGAAAGTACAGTGCATTCTTCGATTCTGAAAGCATTTTCTCGAATGTGTCTTTCTCATATTACCCACGCCCTTGAGTTTTGAACATTCTGTTTTTCTCAAAAATCATTCTTCACCTTCCATCCATTTTGGTGAACATTCGTGCAAGCGGATAGCTTTTTTCCACAAGTTTTTCAGTTCAAACTTTTTCTTCTGGTAATAAATATTTTTAGCGAATTGAAGAGAATTACGAGGAAAGATCAAATATAATCTCTCGAAATTTTGTTTCTTATGTGAAAAATCTGAGATAAATCCTTGCATATTCGAGTGAAATTCGATGATCGTTTCGGTTGCGCGATACGTTGCAGCTGTTGCGGATTATCTGCAGCTAAAAGTTGACAAATTTCTGAGCGAACGCCGCTCAAAAATGTTACGAACAGAGAAGGGTTTTTATAAAATTGGAACTAGGTTTCGCCTCTGATCTCAACAATCTCGGTGAATCTCAGTTAGAGTCGAGGGCTGCCACGCAAACAGGTAGCTTTGAACCAAATTGCTCTCTGTTCGTTCAAGGAACGTGGCAAATTTGCATTTCTGGTAAGTTTCGATTATGAACGACGTACAGTAGCCTCGAGGCATATCATCTTAGGTTTTCACGCGTTTGCAGAGGTACTTATCGCAATCAACTAACCATGGATTATATGAAAGATCCCGGTTGGCAATACTTGAAATTGTCACCGGAGCAAATACTGAAGAATCAGTCGAGACCGTACGACAGTAAGAAAAATGTATGGATCCCGGACACGGAAGATGGTTACATCGAAGCAGAAATTAAAAGCACCAAAGGTGATATGGTGACAGTGACAACAGGCAAAGGCGGAGAAGTAAAACTTAATATGTGAAAAACTACGAATTCGATTTGAACTTCGTTCATTCGAAATTTAGTCAACTATCAAAAAAGATCTATGCCAAGAAATGAATCCGCCGAAGTTCGATCGTACCGAAGACATGTCGAATTTGTCGTTTTTGAACGACGCTAGCGTTTTGGACAATTTGCGACAACGTTACAGTTCTATGCTCATTTACGTAAGACATTTCTATAGTTTCACGATTTTTTTCAAAATTGTCGAACTGAAATGTTCCTTGTTCAGACGTATTCTGGCCTTTTTTGCGTTGTCATCAATCCTTACAAACGCTTGCCGATCTACACAGAATCGGTCGTGAAAATGTTCATGGGCAAACGTCGTAATGAAATGCCGCCGCATTTGTTCGCCGTTTCCGATCAGGCTTATCGTTACATGTTGCAAGGTACAGTAAGATTTTATGATTACATATTAATATTTGACTCAGATTGACAAATAAAGAGTACAAAGCGTGCATTTTTACCGTCCTTGCGGTTTGAAATCGTTTTCTAAAGTAATCGTTATTATTTCAGATCGCGAATGCCAAAGTATGTTGATCACAGGCGAATCGGGAGCAGGGAAAACGGAGAATACAAAAAAGGTCATTTCGTATTTCGCCATCGTAGGCGCGAGTCAACAGGCTAAAGCTGCTGCTCCTGTGCCAGGAGAAAAACCAAAAGTAAATTTCGTAAATTAGCCACAATTCAATAAAGAAACGTCGTTTGCTTAGGCTACATTGGAAGATCAAATCGTCATGATGAATCCAGTATTGGAAGCTTTCGGCAATGCGAAAACAGTTCGTAACAACAACAGTTCGCGTTTCGGCAAATTTATTCGGATCCATTTCAGCACTCCCGGCAAGCTGACCGGTTGCGACATTGAGCATTGTAAAAACAAAATATCTCTATTCACTTTTAACGGGACAACAGATGAAATATGTTTTAGACCTTTTGGAGAAATCTCGAGTCATTCGACAAGCACCAGGCGAACGATGTTATCACATTTTCTATCAAATAATGTCTGGTCAAATTGCCGGATTGAGGGAAAAATGTTTATTGGATCAAGAATTGAAATACTACCATTTCGTCGCTCAGGCTGAGTTGACCATCGACGGTGTGGACGACAAGGAAGAAATGAAATTGACCGATGTGCGTTTACTCGTGAACATATTTCTCACAAGCTCTGATCGGTAACCAACCATTTTTAGGAATCTTTCGATGCATTACTATTTACACCCGATGAAAAGTTGAACGTCGAAAGAATGTGCGCCGCTATGATGCACATGGGTGAAATGAAATTCAAACAAAGGCCGAGGGAAGAACAAGCTGAAGCCGATGGAACCGAAGGTACATAATGTTTGGCGAAATTCTTGGATATTCGAAAGTTATTCGCTGTCTTTTTGATAAAACGTAAAATGACACGATTATGGTTAAAAAACGTTAAACGCGTACATTTTCAGAAGCTGAAAAGGCCGCCACTTGTATGGGTATTCCGGCCGAAGACTTTGTTAAAGCTTTGACGAAACCGCGAGTCAAAGTCGGAAATGAATGGGTCAACAAAGGTCAAAATTTGGAACAAGTCAATTGGGCCATCGGCGCCTTATGCAAAGGCGCCTATTCTCGTATGTTTCATTGGTTGGTCAAAAAATGTAACAAAACCTTGGAGAAGGAAGGAACCGAAAAGCGTTATTTCATCGGTGTGCTCGATATCGCTGGGTTCGAAATTTTCGACGTAAGCATGATCTTTTTTATTTACACGTTCCGTCTATAATGGTCGAAAACCAGTCGATTTCTTCGATTAAGAAAATTAACCCAGAATTTCCTCTTTTAAGTTCAACTCTTTTGAACAACAATGGATCAATTTCGTTAACGAAAAGTTGCAACAGTTTTTCAACCATCACATGTTCGTTTTGGAACAAGAAGAATATCAGCGCGAAGGTATTCAGTGGGTGTTCATCGATTTCGGTCTCGATTTGCAAGGATGCATCGAACTTATTGAAAAAGTAATTGTTCGATATAAATTAATTTCACGAAATAACTCGAAAACGATTGGTTCGATCATATGTCTAGCCTCTGGGAATTATTTCAATGTTGGACGAAGAATGTATCGTGCCGAAAGCTACCGATTTAACTTACGCCCAAAAATTGAACGATCAGCATCTGGGCAAACATCCGAATTTTCAAAAGCCCAAACCACCGAAAGGCAAACAGGCTGATGCTCACTTCGCCATCGCTCATTACGCTGGAACTGTACGACTATTGTGCAGCGATAGTACAGTTCGACTTTTAACATTTTTATTTAATTTTAGGTGCGCTACAATGTCAGCAATTGGTTGGAAAAGAACAAAGATCCTCTCAATGATACTTGCGTTTCTGTCATGAAAAAAGCGACCGGAAACGATCTTATGTTGGAAATTTGGTCCGATTATACAACTCAAGAAGAAGCCGCTCAGCAAGCTAAAGGTGCTTAGCTTCATGTTTCGAGAAATGGCACACTTCTTCAATAAAGTCTTTTTTCGCTCAACAAAACGGATCCTTTTAGATGGTACCGGAGGCGGTAAGAAGAAAGGAAAATCGTCCTCGTTTCTTACTGTTTCTATGCTTTATCGCGAAAGCTTGAACTCGTTGATGACCATGTTGCACCACACTCACCCTCATTTCGTTCGTTGTATCATTCCCAACGAATTGAAACGTTCGGGCGTCATCGATGCTTCATTGGTACTGAATCAGTTGACTTGCAACGGTGTATTGGAAGGTATTCGTATTTGCCGAAAAGGTTTCCCGAATCGAATGCAGCACGCTGATTTCCGACAACGGTTTGTCGATGAACATTGCAGTTTTTTGATTCATCAAAACTCTTTCAACGTTATAAATTTTAGCTACTCGATCTTGGCAGCAGCTGAGTCGAAATGTTCTGAAGATCAGAAAAAATGCGCCGATGCCATTTTGCAAAAGATTATCAACGAAGGCAATTTGACCGAAGAAGAATTCAGAGTTGGCATGACAAAAGTAAATTTCAATAAGAGCATTAATGGAAAATTTTGATGTCAAATAATGGAGCTCGTGACCTGCAGGTCTTTTTCAAAGCCGGTGTTTTGGCGAAAATGGAGGAACTTCGCGATGAAAAGCTGTCGAGTATTATGATCGGATTTCAAGCAAGTATCCGCTGGCATTTGGCTACGAAAGATGCCAAACTTCGAAACGAACAAAGGTATTCATATCGATGTTGGCTAGCCAGTTTCTAATTCAGCAATCTCTATTTCTGAGCAATAATTGGTTTGTTTAAAACACTTCGATGACATAAAACAAATTTAGAGCTGGCTTATTGATTCTCCAACGAAATATTCGATCGTGGTTGCAATTGCGCACTTGGCCGTGGTTTAAATTGTACGGAAAAGTTAGACCGTTGTTGAAAGCTGGAAAGGAGGCCGAAGAAATGGAAAAATTGCTGGAGAAAATCAAAGAATTGGAAGCTAACTTAGCGAAGGAAGAAAAGACAAGAAAAGAAATGGAAGAACAAAATAGCAAACTAGTTACAGAAAAAACAACGCTTTTCACTCAATTGCAATCAGAAAAGGACAGTCTTTCCGAGGGGGAACAAAAAGCGCAAAAATTGGCAAGTCAGAAAAACGACTTAGAAAAACAAGTTCACGTAAGTTTTCATTTTTAACTCGATTCCAAGCTTCTACCAGCGAGAAACGTGCTCGGATTTAGGAGATGACGGAACGTTTGCAAGATCAGGAGGATAAAAACAACGAGTTATCTAAAAATAGGAAAAAGTTGGAACAAGAAGCCGACGGTTTGAAGAAAAATATCCAAGATATCGAACTGAGTCTGAGGAAAGCTGAATCGGAAAAAACCAGCAAAGACAACCAAATACGAAGTTTGCAAGATGAAATGCATCAACAAGACGAGCTAATTGCTAAATTGAACAAGGAAAAGAAACACCAGGAAGAAGTCAATAGAAAATTGACCGAAGACCTTCAAGCCGAAGAAGACAAAGTCAATCACATGAACAAAGTTAAAGCCAAACTTGAACAAAACTTGGACGAAGTAATGTTTGTTTGAATACAAAAAGGCGTAAAACAATTTCAATTCAAATTAAAAAACAAATAATTTCAGTTGGAAGATCAATTGGAACGCGAAAAACGTGCTCGCCAAGACTTAGACAAGGCTAAACGAAAGGTAGAAGGAGAGCTAAAAATATCTCAAGAAAACTTGGAAGAAGTGATGAAACAAAAACACGATCTCGAAAATAACCTGAAAAAGTAATTACCGAGCATTCGGTAGTTCCACTAAAAGTCTTCAGGAAATGAACAATGTTTATTCTATTCCTAGGAAAGAAACCGAAATGCACGGTTTGAGCAGCCGATTGGAAGACGAACAGTCTTTGGTAGCTAAATTGCAAAAACAAATTAAAGAATTGCAAGGCCGAATTCAAGAATTGGAAGAAGAATTGGAGGCTGAGCGACAAGCTCGTTCGAAGGTTTAAGTCTTTAATATGATTTAAAAATTAAAAATTATGAAACCCGAAATGTTCCTGCTTCGACAGAATGTTATGACTTAAATAGGCTGAAAAGGCTCGTAGCGATGCTCAACGTGAGTTGCAAGATTTAAACGAACGCTTGGACGAAGCTGGCGGCACGACTCAAGCTCAAATAGAATTGAACAAAAAACGTGAAGCCGAATTAGCGAAATTGCGACGTGACATCGAAGAAGCGAATATGAACCACGAAAACCAATTGGGAGCACTCAGGAAGAAACATAACGACGCTGTTGCCGAAATGGGCGAACAACTTGATCAACTTCAAAAACAAAAGGCCAAGTAAGCTTTCAGTTTGTGTTTTTTGTTTGTTTCAAAAAACAGCTCCTTTACCGAAAAAGCAAAACTTACAAAGAACCTGAAACGAGTTTATAGGATCGAAAAGGAAAAAACCAACATGCAACGCGAAGTTGAAGACTTACACGCAGGTATGGATTCCGAAAACAAGCAGAAAGCTAACGTGGAAAAATTGGCCAAACAGTACGAGCTTCAAGTTGCCGAATTGCAATCGAAATGCGACGAACAAACTCGACAATTGGCGGATATGGGCAGTTTGAAAGGCAGATTGCACACCGAAAACGCCGACGTAATAAAACAATTAGAAGACTCGGAATCCAACTTGAATTCGTTGCAACGAGTCAAAAGTCAATTGCAAAGCCAGTTGGAAGAAACTAAACGAGCTTTGGACGAAGAAACACGAGTAAATGTTTTGAAATAGTGACTTTCGTGAAACACAAATTATCAATGCAACTTTCAATCGTTGCTTTTCAAACGACTGCACGTGTACCGTTTTTAGGAACGTCAAAGCTTATCGGCGCAAATTCGTAATTATCAACACGAAGTGGAAAGCGTTCGCGAAGGTCTGGATGAAGAAGCTGAGCTTAAAGCCGAAGTTCAACGACAATTGTCGAAAGCCAATGCTGAAATTCAGCAATGGAAATCGCGATTCGAAAGCGAAGGATTGAACAAAGCTGAAGAACTCGATGAACAACGGTACGGAAATCGAATTAGAAGCTTTTTTCATTCGTATTGTACATTTTTTTGTTTTCAGACGCAAATTAGCTCAGAGAGTCACCGAAATGCAAGAAGCTTTGGAACAAGCTCATAGTAAAAT
>JAQGBA010000098.1:0-68449 GCA_034698125.1 Prionchulus punctatus | reverse complement strand
AAAGCTAAATAGTAAACTATAGACAAAAATACTAACAACAAATTATGATAAGAAAACACAATTTTACTACAAATAACGAATAAAGTTTATACAACACAGCGATTTATATGCAATAGTGACACACGCGAGTGTCTCGCATTCTAGCCAGTGCCGAAATGTGCCCGGAAAATGAACGAATCGAGCACAGAAGCGATACTAGAGAACAATAAGACAGAGACGATGACCAATGGTTATTCGATGGATCTCTTCCGGTTACTTTTGAAAGCGCGACAGCTTTAAATCAAGGATATCAAGAAAACGTGAAAAAGTTGATCAACGTTTACGAAAATAAACTTCAATCCCTCGGCTTACGAAAGGTATCCAACTTGACACGTGTTTGACTTTGTCTCGTTAGATTTTTTGTTTTCTAGAAATCTATCGGTGACAATCTGGCAAATAACGTTATTACCGATGATGAAAGCTTGTCCTCTAAAGTACCCGCTTTGTTGTACTTGCCGCCGTACTTCCGCGATTCTGCTAAAATGGCAAGTAGTCTTCCGAATGCCGCTAACGAGCATAAATATTCGCTAGCCAATTTTTGTGCGTGCGTATTGTGCCCATTGTCGAACGATGAAGCTAAAAGTCGTGATTCTTACGAGGATTTCGATTTGCTGGTTCAACGACCTCGCAAATGGACGAACACACAACGAAGAAAAGAAATTGCGAGCAGCTTTTTTCAAAAACGCTTTCGATAAACTGATCAGACCTTTGTTGAGCACGTAAATGATGCTTGCGTAAGACGGATAGTGACTTATTCTGAAAACACCACTTCCCATTTAGGAAAGAAATTATAATGGAAAGGAAAAATTATTCTTTGCTTCACGAGCCAAATAACTCTAAAATCTTTGGCGAAAGATTTGGCGAAAATCGAAAATCAGATCAAGTTATTGAAGTAGCAAGTGACTTTATTGCTTGTAATCAGCGTTATCGTGTCTCCTTCTCTAACGAAAGAAAACAACGTGACAAAGGTCACTTGGATTTGTCCAGTTCAAGCGACGTCGACTGGTCGCACATTGCAGCCAATGTGGTAATGATAAATTCAGTTTTACGTTTTTGGTAAGACCGTTAGCTGATTATCCAGTGCTATTTTTTAGTTTGACGGTTCTCGACGTCCGATCGAATGTCAGTTGGCGTGGATGAACAAATTTCACCCGAAAAAAAATCGAGACAGTTGGAAAAGAGAAGAAATTTGCAAACTTAGAGCAATTGTCGAATCGAATAGCGAGCTGAATTGGGACGAAATCGCTATCGAAAAAATGCTCGTTAATCGTCGTGTTTGACACGATAGTCGTCGGTCGAACGGATACTCGGTGTCGCGAGCGATGGTTCTCAGTATTGGACTCTGGAATCAAAGACGGTCGATGGACGACGAAGAATGACGCCATTTTGCGTGCGGGCGTTCGAGCTTTCGGCGTCGGTCGGTGAGTCGTTTGTTGCCCGGTCGAACTGCCTCCATGTGCAAAATTCGTTTCAATTCAGTTTGAAAGTCCACGGTACCAATGAGCTAGTCGACTGAAGACAACAATTCGACTGCTAGATTTGTTTTTCAGAAGAAGAAAATGGTCGAAATCGAAGAGGGTCAAATGAAAAATAAATCAAAAAATAAGCTCGTCGAACGCAAAAATCGGGTTCGCCGATGGTACCTGAACAGGTACGGTCGTTTACTGAAACCGGAAACAAACGAAAACGTGGGCGAATTCTTGAACACTTTACCCGTAAGTCTAGCTAGTGCAATGATTTGCTCGTTAGCATCGTTGAGGCCCAATAAATCTGCTTATTTGATTGATTTTTTTGTTTTAGGATCGGTCGAAAAGGGATCCGGACAAACGGACGGGTTACATTTGGGCGGGTATATTTTGACCTAGGTCATTCATTCTTGTCCATTCATTTTTTCATTCATTCCTAAAATTGTTTCCATCACATTTTGTGTGTTTCATCATATTTGAAATTTCTTACAAAATTAAATTTTCTTGTTGTTTGTCCTATTATGGAGCGTTTTTGGAAACCAAGCATGGTGGACGAAAACTTCTTTATGATGGTTATGCTTATGTAAAAGAAGCAGAGAATACATAAATTGGAAATGTGAAAAGAAACGAGTTTGCAAAGCTCGCTTGCATACAACTTTGAATTCAATGGCCGGTGCTGATGTAGAATACGTTCAGAACATACTCCTGATCCGACATTGTACAAAGTAATTAGTTCCATTAATGTCGCCAAAAATCGAGCATGTACAACGCATGAAGCAACACGTGAAATTTTTACTGTCACATTCAATTCAGTGTCTACTGCTGCTGCTGCTGCTGCTCAAATGCCTACACAGTCGACATTGCAAAGATTTATTCATTGGTAAAGAACTGTTGTTGGACCAGTTCAACCGAATAATTAGTTTGATTTCGAAGTTCCTGTGCAATATCAAACAATAAATGATGGTGATGCTTTGCTTCTGCATGACACTGGTCCAGGCAATGATCGAATTTTGATTTTCGCAACACAGCGAAATTTGCGGCTTCAAAGTCAGCACAGAAATTGGTATGGTGATTGTACATTTAAAGTAGTACCAGAAATTTTTTATCAGCTGTACACATTGCATATCTTTATTGATAATCATTGTATACCACTTATCTATGCTTTACTTCCAAATAAGCAACAAGTAACCTATATTCGATTTTTAAATCTGTTGCGCAATTTGCCAGTGTTGCATCATTTAAACCCAGAATCAATTTTAACCAATTTCGAGCTGGCTATCATAAATGCGTTTCAAGAAGTGTTCATTGGAATCAACATTCATGGTTGCTTGTTTCATCTGTTGTCTATCTATTGAAAAGTTCAAGAGCAAGGTCTTCAAGTTCGATACAGTAATGATCCAGAATTCGCACTTCAAATTAGAATGTTAGCAGCTTTAGCATTTGTCCAACGCCACACATCCTCGATGCTTTTGAGTCATTGATGGAAACGTTTCCAATGGAAGCTATTCCAGTTGCTGATTATTTTGAAGACACTTACATAGGCCGCTTGTGACGCAACCATCCAACTGCACCTATGTTTCCACTACAACTGGAATGTTTTTGATCGAGTGGAAATGGGTTTGCCACCTTCCAATAATTCTGTAGAAGCTTGGCATCGCCATTTTCAGTCGGTTATTGGTTGTCATCATCCTTCTATATGGAAGTTTATTGATAAATTAAAAGCCAAACAGTCATTAAACGAATGCCGAATTGAGCAAGTATTTGCTGCTCAACCTTTTGACAGAAAAAAATGTTACAAAGATATGGAAATACGCATTAGCAATATTGTTGCAGCTTTCTATAATCGAGATATTTTGGACTATCTTCACGGTGTTGCTCATAATCATTCGTAATTGTTGTTTTTGTTAATTGATATAATGTTTTGTTTAGTTCCAATGGGTTTCCAATAACGATAAAGTATTATATTAAAAAGCAGTCTGAGTCAAAAAGTGAAATGAGAAAAATACTGCCGCCCAGTTGTACCCGCCCAATTGTCACTAAACCGTTGAAAAAATACATAAAAACGAAATTGGACTTGATTTACTCAAAATAAAACATCGAAGGTTTTTTTTTATTTCTTGTGCTACATATTTTTCTCCGGCGGCATTTTTGAAAACTTTTTGCCATTTTCTTCGGCATTTTTGTTTTATAATGGTTCGTTACTATATTTTTATTTGTTTTTCAATGGTTATTTTGTTGGATAACCAGTTATAACCAGTAGACATAAAATGACGAACATCACTCATTGACATAAATTTTGAGACGTTTCTTGTTTTTCAATTTTTACTATTTACATAATAACAAAACAGAAAACAGAAACGAATTTTCACCGACCAGCGGCGTCGGGCGCTGAAAAACAAAACCATGATCAACAATGTGTAATAAACTGTTTCATGTTTCATTTTTACTGTCCGAACGAGTCGGTTGGACGACAGTGGGCGGTTCAGAATATGATCCAAAACCGCCACTGTTTCCTTTGAATCCAGCGCCGCCGAACCCGACCCATCCGCTGTAGCCGTCGTATGCGTTGCTGTCCGGATTCCTCAAAATTCCGGAGTTGATGGGAGATCCGCCGAATCCGTCGTCGAAACCCGCTCCGCCTGTAAGATTCCATTTTTAGACCAGTTACGGAGAAAAAAATCTAAAAAACGGTACCTTCGCATCCTCTTCCTCGTACGAATTCGCCTCGAGCCTCGCGAAATCCTCCTCGATAGCCGCCTCGATCCATCTTTCATCAAATTCACCAATTAAAGGATCAAGAAATATCAAAATGGTGATAAATATTTGAAAATATCAGCGAGAATGTTTGAGAAGACGCTGAATTTTTTCTGCTGAAATCAGTCACATCAAACATGCACGTCACAATAGCAGTGGCGACAGCTGATCAGTGGCTTCAATTGGTCAGTAGATAAAAATTGATCAGTGGCTACCGATAATCAGTGTCTCTTTGGTTAATCAGTGGCTAGCTGTAATCAGTGGCTAGTTGTAATCAGTGGCTATACTTGATAAGTGGCATTAGTTGATCAGTGGCTGTAGTTAATGTGGCTATAGCTGTCTTAGCCCAGTTGACCAAGGCCTATAGTCAATCAGTGGCTACAGTTGACCAGAGTTACACTTGGCTATCTTGATTAGCGGCTACAATTGATCAGCGGCTTTCAATGACTGTTATAATTGATCATCAAGCGCTAACTGTTCGTAAATTCAGAAGTTTTGTATGGGCCAATAAACGAGTTTCGTTTCGGACAGAGCGAGCGACGGGTTGGTTCACTTTTATGCCGAGAATGCCCCAATTTCTATGCGAAGAAGGCAAGAAAACGAAACAATTTTCCGCCTAAACTAGTTTCTATTTATTTCTGCGGATAATTACCATCCAAACAAATCAACATGAACACGAAAGCGTCATATAATTTTTTCCGATCGGCGAACAACAATTTTGTCATTTTTTTGTTTTCATCTCGATACGTAAGTAGCAGGCGTAAAACGTGTCTGCATTAGCAACAAATCGCTCCAAAAGCATTTTCCGAAAGAAAAGATATGAATTTCATCGTTTTATTTATTTTACTTTTCGCTTTTAACGAAAACGTAAGTGAAAACAGTCGAAAATTTCCACCTGTTTCATCATCTGCATGATTTGCAGAAATTAGCAGAGGCTAGCGACGAATCGGGAAATGGCTACATTCGAGGCTGTTATTACACGAATTGGGCTCAATACCGGCAGCAACGGGCAAAATTCGTTCCCGAAAATTACGTGCCAGGTCTGTGTACTCATCTATTTTACGCTTTCGCCGTCATGGACAGTCAATTTTCCGTTATGTAAGTAACACTACCTGTGTCAAAAATTGAATCGTAATTTGTTTTCTTTGATTTCTTCAGTCCTTTCGAATGGAACGACGAAAGTACGCCGTGGTCGAAGGGCATGTACGAAAGAGTGAACGACATGAAGAAATTACAGCCCGATTTGAAAACATTGCTAAGTTTCGGCGGGTGGATATTTTCTCAAGCGAACAAGCAGTATATTTGTTTCTCACGCTGAGTTTCGGGCAAATATGAGAATCATAGTTTTTTGCAGGCTGTTTCGGACGATGATGTCCAGCGCCCAGAACAGGAAGACGTTCGTACAGTCTGCTATTCAAATGACCACAAAGCACAAGTTCAACGGATTCGACATGGATTGGGAATATCCAGAGGCCGAGGATAAAGAGATATTCGCTATTTTACTCGAGGTTTTGACGTGAAACTACTTTTTACTCTGTGTTACTGAATTAATGCACTTTTTTAGGAAATGTCCAGTGCCTTTCGAGCCCAAAACTTACTTCTCACCGCCGCTGTGGCCGGAGGCGCCGTTCGAATTCAGGCTGGATACGATATCCCGTCCGTAGCTAAATCCTTGGATTTCGTCAACATCATGACTTACGATATGCACGGCGGATGGGAGGCAGTGACCGGACTGAACAGCCCGCTGTTCGACAGGAATGGCGACGGACTCTCAGTGGTAGCATTTTCGGCAATGTAAAACGAAATTTGAAACACTTTTATGACGAATTTAGTGCGTTCTAGTCTAATTCCGTACAATACTGGCTACTGAATGGCTTGCCGAGGGAAAAAGTCATCGTCGGCTTTCCGACTTACGGTCGCAGTTGGACATTGTCCACTTCTCAAACCTCGGTCGGTTCCCCGGGGACTCAGGCCCTCGCCGGACAGTACACTAGAGAAGCTGGCTTTCTATCCTATTACGAAGTTAGCCAGTGGCGATTTTTCGTTTTTTTCATCGCTTACAAGCGCACCTTTTTAGATCAAAGATATTCTAACGTCCGGCGGTCAACGATACTTCGACGATGTCCAAAAGTCGCCTTACCTTGTCAAGGACCAGCTCTGGGTCGGCTACGACGATGCAGAAAGTTTTAACATCAAGGTAATCTTACAAGTAGTTGCAAGTCGTTGCAATTATTGCAAGTCAATGCTTGTCATCGCAAGTCAATGCTTGTCATCGCAAGTCAATGCAAGCCGATGCAAATGATTGCAAGTCAATGCAAATGATTGCAAGTCAGTGCAAGTCATTGCAGGTTAATGCAAGTCAATATAAGTCGACTGCAAATCATTGCATGTTGTTGAAATTGGTCTTGATAAATCATAGCCAGTGGATTTTTTTTGTTTTCCAGTTGAATTGGCTCAAAGATAACGGTTTCAAAGGCGCGTTCATTTGGAGTTTGGACTTGGACGATTTCAACGGCGCTTCCAGCAATGGCAAAATGTATCCACTGATGTCGACTATAGTCGACAGCCTCAGACGAAATGGCAGCTCATTTTACGATGTAACTTTGTCATACCGAGTGCAAAATTCGTTTCACATTTTTGACACTTTTCTTGTTTTTCTAGAAGCAAATCACGCCTGAAACACGCACTACTGGTGGCATTCAAGAAACTAGCACTACAAGTCTTGCAAGTCTTGCAACTGCAGATACAAGTCTTACCACTGCAGATACAAGTCTTACCACTACTGCTCATGAAATTCATACATCTTCGGGTTCCATTATTTCAACCGGCAGTCCTGATAGCAAGTTCGATTGTCCAGGTCCCGGCGTTCATCCTGATCCGAAAAATTGCTCGAATTTCTACAACTGCAACACGAACGGTGATGCTTATTTAATGAGTTGCGACGAAAAACTGTTGTTCAATCCCGCTGCGAAGGTTTGCGATTGGCCGGCCAACGTTCGATGTACAGTCTAGCATGAACGTTTTTTTACTCAAACGTTTGTTGTGCAATCAGTTTTATCCTCGTTTTTATCAATTTGTAAACAATAAAAGTGTTTTGATTCATCAACTATAGTTGTCAGGGTCATTAGGTATTTAGAATAAAGTCATTGCAAGGGTACAAGAAGCGCTACATGTCAATGCAAATGGACTACAAGTGACTGCAAGTCGTTGCAAGTTACTACAAGCCACTGCAAGTCGTTGCAAGTTACTACAAGCCACTGCAAGTCATTGCAAGTTACTACAAGCCACTGCAAGTCATTGCAAGTGGACTATAAGCCACTGCAAGTTCCGTTGCAAGTGGCAAGTCAATTCAAGTATACTGCAAGCCAATGCAAATGGTCTACAAGTCATTGCAAGTGAACTAGAAGTCACTGCAAGTGATCTACACGAGTAACTTTAAGCTGCTGCAAGTCTCAGTAAGTAACAGAGAATGTTTTTCGTGTTTCTCGATTTGACACCGCCTACTTCTATGAACATGCGTAAATGTGACGTACAACTTATTTATGCCCGTGGCAGTAAAAACTAGAACTATATTTTGGTTCGAAGTATTCTGTAAACACCACTTAAGTCGCAAGATTGCCAAGATTTATTTATTTATCAAAATGTATCATACAATTTTCATTTACGTTTATGTTATCACTTTAGTAAGCGATTCATTATCATATTGACACCTTTCAGGGAATTTTTTTCTGTTTTAGGTGTCGTTTTCCGAACCTTTAGAGTCGAAAACGAGAATCGAACGTGATTCGGATAATGTTCTCGTTAGAGGATGTTATTATACGAATTGGGCTCAATACAGGCCAGATAAGGGAAAATTTATCCCCGACCATTACTCGCCCGGATTGTGCAATTATATTTATTTTGCATTCGCTGTTATGAACGAAAATTTCACTCTTCGGTACGAAACCATTTCCTGCACGTTTCCTCACTTGCGAGGCACGGAATTGTTAATTTTAGTGCATTCGAATGGAACGATTTGAGCCAAGCCGGCATCAAAGGGATGTATGAAAGGATCAACTCATTGAAACGAACTCAAGCAGATTTGAAAACTTTACTGTCGTTCGGCGGTGCAACATTTTCGAAAGATAAGAAAAAGTAACGCGAAAGTTTATGTTAACCTATTAGCCAGCGCAGAAATTTTGTTTTTTTCAGGCTATTACAGTCGATGACGTCGACTGCGTTAAATCGCAAGATTTTCATTAAATCAGCAATGGATTTCGTGAGGAAATACAATTTCGACGGATTGGACTTCGCCTGGATGTTACCCGATGCTGAGGATAAAAAAAATTTCGCGCTATTACTTACAGTAATTTTCAAATTTGTGGTTCAATTTTTGGCACAGTTGAGATGATTTTTCTGTCAGGAACTGGTCTCGAAGTTTCACGAAAAAGGCTTGTTAGTGACAGCCGCCGTATCAGCGTCGGTTCTCGCAATTGACAGCGTTTATGATCTGCAGGTTATGAAGTAAGAATGCTTGCAGGTGTACTGTAGAATCCAAGTATAGTTGATATCCATTTGGATCTTCAGCTCGCTGGATATAGTGAACATCATGACGTACGACATGCATGGATCATGGGATAAAGTAACAGGATTCAACAGTCCCCTATTCGACAACAAGGGCGACCGATTATCTGTCGTAATTTTTAACTTTTCATGCATAAAATGAGGCGAATCTGAAAATGAGCTCGTTTCTAGAGTACGGCTGCAGAATATTGGGTTAAACAAGGACTGTCCAAGCAAAAAATCAACGTTGGCCTTCCTGCGTACGGTCGAGGATGGACGTTGACCGATCCGACGAAAAACGGTGTCGGAGCCAGTGGAACTATATCCAAGCCTGGAAAGTTTACAAACGAAGCTGGATTTCTTGCTTACTACGAAGTAAAAGTGGTATTCTCCAGTGCTTTTACGCGTCCATTTTTTTATTCATGAAAAATTTCTACAGATATGTGAAATGGTCATCAATGGCGGTGAAAGGCATTTCGACAATGATCAGAAGGTACCGTACGTGGTGTACGGTAATCAGTGGTTCGGTTACGACGATGTAGAAAGTTACAAAATAAAAGTAGGTTTTAGTTGCGTAAATTTGATTGTTTTACAGTTGCAGACGACACGATTTTGATTATTTTACAGTTAAACTGGGTAAAGCAGAATGGTTACGGTGGAGCCTTCGTATGGACGATGGACATGGACGATTTTAATGGCGTGTGTACGCCGGGATCTCGTTTTCCTTTGTTGAATACTGTTAGAAAAGAATTGTCGTTATAATTGTGTAAAATAAAACAAAAAAAGCGCATGGCTTTTCAACATTCTGGTTACTTTTGTAAAACTGTCAGATTTGGCAAAATGACAAATGAAATTTTCCACTGTTCACCAGACTAGAAAAACAAAAACAAAATAACAAAAACAAGTTTTCTTAACATATTTCCATGACTTCAACTGTTGTTCACTAGTTTCACTATTCGGTAAAAATAATGTTTCAAAGATTTTTGGCTTTAATTTTCATTGTGGTAAGCTTATCTATTTTGTTGATACATAAAATTACAATTTTCAAAAATTTTTAAAGACAGAAAATGTTTATTATTGCTTTGAAACATAAAATTATAAGTTTTCAGCAATTTCAGGGGATATTTTCGATTTCGTGCGAATCTCAACCGAGAACCAAACGTGCTTCAAATAAAGTACTCGTTAGAGGATGTTACTACGCCAATTGGGCTCAAAAAAGACCCGGTACGGGCAAATTTACAGCGGACAACTATGCTCCAGGATTATGCACCCACGTATTTTTCGCGTTCGCAATTATGGACAAGAATTTTACCTTAAAGTACACTATTTCAAACGCATTTTTGAGTTTATCGGACCTCTTTTGATTCCATTAGGGCTCACGAATATAACGATTTGAGTCATCCGGGGATAAAAGGGATGTACGAAAGGATGAACAGTTGGAAAAGAAATCAAGCGGATTTGAAGACTTTGATATCGTTTGCTGGCTCGAATTTTACAACAAAACACAAAAAGTATGATCAGCTAGTGATCCAAAATGCCCGAAATGTAAACAGGTTCGGATTCAAATGTTTCAGGCTCTTACAAACTATGGCGTCGAAGAAAACAAATCGTCATATTTTCATCGAGTCTGCAATTGACTTCGTTCAGAAATACAACTTCGATGGCTTGGATTTCGACTGGGATTATCCCGATGCGGAGGATAAAAGAAATTTCGCCGATCTACTGACGGTACATTTTCTTGCATGATTTGACTCATGTCGCGTCAAGATTTTTGTTTACTTAGGAACTAGTCTCGAAATTTCATGAAAATGGGCTTTTAGTGTCCGCCGCAGTATCATCGTCAATTTTTATGATAGACAGCGTTTATGATGTGCAGGTTTTGAAGTATTTATGAGAATACAGTATTTCAAGTAGGTCACGTTATCATTCCATGAAACTTTCAGTGCGCTGGACATGGTCAACATAATGACGTACGACATGCACGGATCGTGGGAACATTTAATTGGATTCAATAGTCCCTTGTTCGACAATCATGGTGATCAGTTATCAGTGGTAATTTGCTTATCGCTGACGGCTATAGTTTATCAGTGACTACAATTAATCATTGACTATATTTGACTAGTAACTATAGTTTACCAGTAGCTATAGTTGACCAGTGACTACAGTTGATCAATGACTACAGTTAATCAGTGACTACAGTTGATCAGTGACTACAGTTGATTAGTGACTATAGTTGATCAGTCACTACTTTGATCAGTACCTATAGTTGCTCAGTGCCTATCAGTGACTATAGTTAATCGGTGACGATAGTTGATCAGTGACTACAGTTGACCAAGGACTATAGTTGATCAGTAACTATAGCTGATCAACTGGACCATTTTCTAGAGTTCAGCCGTCGATTATTGGATAAAACAGGGACTTTCCAAGAAACTCATTAATGTTGGACTACCTACGTTTGGACGGGGATGGACATTGGTCGATAAAAACAAAAACACAGTGGGATCAAATGGAACTGCTTCTACGCCAGGAAACTATTCAAATGAAGCTGGTTTTCGTTCTTATTATGAAGTAAAAATGGTTTTCTTATATATTTTCGATCCGATTTTCATTTCGTGTTTGTTCGACAGATATGCGAAATGATAAAGAATGGCGGACAACGACATTTCGACAATGACCAGAAGGTTCCTTTCGTTGTAGACGGTTCCCAATGGTTCGGTTACGATGACGAAGAAAGTTTCAAAATAAAAGTAAGTGAAACAAGAAAGTGACTCGATTTCGACCAAAAGACGACGCGATTTTTGTTTCTACAGTTAACTTGGATAAAAGAAAACGGTTACGGCGGAGCTTTCGTTTGGACGATGGACATGGACGATTTTAATGGACAATGCAAGCCCGGCTCACGTTTTCCTTTATTACAAACAGTTAAAAATGAACTGTCGTAAATAATTTTAAAAATTTATACTTGTAAACTTTAAGTTTCAAATAAATTACTTAAATCATGAATTGTTGATTTTTCTGATTCGTCTAAAAAGTAGCGAGTGTAAAGTGTCGCGTGTCAACCTAAAAACAAGCAGCCGTAGAGTGCGGTTGAGCATTTAAAAACTCTTTGTAATGGACAGAAAAATGTCGTGAAAAACTTCTGAACGTGCTAAAATATGAAACGTTTTTGTTGCTTTTAGCTTATTAGGGAGCAGCGTCTATAGAAGCTTTTTCCGTTAAAAGGTATCACCACCTGTTGTTATCTGTTCGAAAAAGGCGACTATAATCGTCAGTAAACGATTCACAATGAGCGATAAAGGTTTTCGGAAAACGTTCAAAATCAATTTCTTTCGGAAAAAAAATTGAAGTTTGCTTTAAAACAAAAATTTTCCCTCGCTTCTGCGAAGATTTTTCAAATTTAATTGACAAAAGAAGCCGAGAAGAATCAAATTTTTGTCTTATTTGTTCGGCGAGCGTCAATTTTCGACTACGCACCGATTTTCGACGCAGTTCGTTTACAACCAGGACACTTTTTACGCGAAAATCTTCTCGAATGTTGCTCGGAGGAAGTAAATCGCGTCAAAAATCGTCAATGCAGCGTTAAATGAGGAAAATAGCTGAAAAACGCGAAAATAATTAATTTTCTTGGTGCGTTTTTTTGTTTACGGAGGAGGAAAATTTACGAACCGCATTTAATCCTCGTAATGGCGAGTCGTTTGCGGAAAAAAAGGAAACCGAATCGACCTTCGAAACCAAGGAGAATCGGTTGATATTCTCTATGAAATGACAATTGGCAAAGAACGTTTTGAATCAATACCAGTTTTGTGTCATCTTCGTTCAATTGTCGAAACCGTTTTCGATTCCGTTTCGTGTTTTGCCCGGTAACTATAGCGAAAGAGGACGTTTTCTTGTCGCAAACTTTTGTTACTCGATTTCGCTCGCTCGACGCACTCGTTTCGTCGTGTCCATGGGTGGAAATTTGTTTTTGAGCAATGTGAAACGCGTTTGTGCGCGGAAAGGATAGAAAAATGACGAAAAATCCAAATCAAAAACGACAATCTTTGAAACGACCGTCGGCCGTCGACTACGACTCGACGAAAATCGATGTGCTCAAGGGTCATCATTTCCAGGGGCTTTTGGATCCGCCGAATTTGGTACGCGTATTCGTCAGTTCGACGTTTCACGATTTCGTCCAGGAAAGGAATTTTTTGTACAATAATGCGTTCCGAACATTGGAGACGTGGTGCCGCGAGCGTGGACTAGAGTTTCAAGTAATTCCAACTTAGTTCATTATTGAGTCAACTATAGTGGTCAACTATAGTCCAATTCTGCAGGTTGTGGACCTCAGATGGGGCGTCCGACCGGGTACGGAGGCTTTCGATGGAGCCGCGTCTCAGTGCCTTCGAGAAGTGGAAGCGTGTCAGACAGTGTCCGTCGGACCCAATTTCGTGGTAATTTTTTGCAAACGCATTCATCCCGTTTTAACATCGACCAGGGTCCTTGATTTTAAGGCTTTTCTCGGCGATCGCTACGGCTTTCGACCATTGCCGCCCGTCGTACCTTTGGCCGAATGGAAGGTCATAATGGACAATGTCCCGGATAAAAAGCAACAGAACGCCTTGGCGGCCATTTACCAATTGGACGAAAATGCTGTGCCGCCGGAATTCCTGTTGGACACGGATCAGGAAGATGACCCGAAACTGAGGGATATATTCGAAAAAGCGGCCATGACCGCGGTCACAAGGGGCTCGCTGAGCGAAGATAAAGCGTACAAATATTTCGCCTCCATGACCGAACAAGAAATCTGGAAGGGCATTCTAACTGTCAGCGAACCCGAAAGATCGTCCATGTGTTTCATTCGAAACTTCACCAATTTCGAAACTTTGAAACCCGAAGCCATCAACAAACAGATTGGCCGCTATCTGGATCTGAAATCGGGCAACGTGCGCAACGACGAAGCCGCGAAACTGTTGACGAATTTGAAAAAGATTCAAGTGCCGACCAAGTTGGAAAGCTCGAATATATTTCAATTTTCGTTGAAAGCCGACGTCGAACAGGGACTGAATCCGAATCTAGCCGAGCACAAAGAATATTTGCAAAAAATGGACAAACTGATGACCGATAAATTCCAGGATATGATCACCGAGGGGATCAAACGTCAAACGAAAAACACATTGCAGGACGTTCTGTATCGGGAAACTGCCCAGCACGCGGCGTTTTGCCTCACCAAATGTGCGCTGTTCACGGGCCGAAAAAGTTTCATAACGAATATGATCAAGGCCCTGCAAAACAACGACGCCTGCCAGCCGGTGGTCGTTTGGGGTGAAAGCGGCGTCGGTAAAACGGCGGCTATGGCCAAGCTGGTCTTCGAGATATCCGAGCAACTGAAACCCAAGACCAATGTGGTCTATAGGTTTTTGGGCATTACGGCCATGAGCAGCAGCGTCGATCAGCTTTTGCTGTCCATATCCCAGCAAGTGGCCCAAATCTATCACGCGCCACCACCTACTGAGACAGAAAACGATTTCAACAATCTTCGCCCGTTCTTCGCTAATCTACTGAAATCTATCGGCGACGCGGCTGCGCAAAACCCCTTGATAATCATGTTGGATTCCATGGATCAGCTCAGCCCCGTATACGGAGCATATTCGATGAATTGGCTGCCCACGGAACTACCCAAAGGCGTGACCATAGTTCTCTCGGCTCAGCCGATGACTCATAATATTTTGGCTCGTTTGCAAAATCGCATCAAACCATGTAACATATACCAAATTCGACCCATGTCCAACAAGTCGGCCGGCGAAGTTGTTAAACTGTTGGTCGAACAATCTGGCCGAAAATTGCAAACGAATCAAATCGCGGCCATCGAGCGAGTCGTAACGAAAAATTCTTCGCCTTTGCTTCTACATTTGATCGCCTTAGAAGCCTTGAAATGGCATTCGTTCACACCGATCGAGAATACGAATCGCTTGCCATCGACGATCAGAGACGCCGTTCAGTATCTTTTCGACCGATTGGAAAAAACTCACGGAAAAGTATTGGTGGGACGTGCGCTTGGTTACCTTGTTCTATCGAGGTATTAAACAAAAAAATTTCTGTTCGATTTACTTCAGGATATGTATACTTCACAGCACCCTCTCACTTCGCTTGCTTCAAGCGATCGCTTACTTCACAGCAGCCACAAAAATTTCAATCACAGCATTAACTTCATTCACATCCATCGCATTTTCAGCTTACTTCAAAGACTACACTTTGCAGGAATGGCTTGAGTGAGAAAGAACTTCAAGAAATACTCAGCCTCGACGACGATGTGTTGCAAGATTTGTACCAATTTTGGGAACCGCCGAACCAAAAACAGATTCAATTGCCGCCCATGCAGTGGGCGAGATTCAAATACGACATGACGGACTTCATATCTCAACGAACGAGCGACGACATGACCGTTATCACGCTTTATCACCAGTGAGTCCCGATAGTGTTTTAATAACGTAAAAGTAGCAGAGATATTTGTATTTCGACTTCGATTTCAGGCAATTTATCGAAGTAATCCTGGCCAGATACGTGAGCAGCGCCGGCGAGCGGAAGAGGATGTACAAAATTTTATCGGATTACTTCGCCGGCACATGGAACAAAGAACCAAAAGCTTTGAAACTGTTGATAAACAATAAAGAAATGTTGTACAACCCCCTGCGACGAGTTCGCAATCAGCCGCTGAAACTCGGGGGACGGTATAATTTGCGCAAATTGAATCTCCTCCCGTATTACTTGAACAAGTGTGGCTCTTACGAAGTACTCAGTCAAACCGTATTTTTCAATTACGAATGGATGGACACGAAGTACAAAGCGCTCGGCATGAAATCCATTTTGGACGACTTCGCGCTGTTGGATCGTGACGAAATGGACATCCCGTTGAACTGTATACGGCAAGCTGTGCGTCTGGCCAAGACCACATTAGAGTTCCCCGGCAATCAGGATATTTTGGCCACGGAATTTCTGGGTCGACTGAAGATGGTCAGCAACGAACAGCCAGCCATTCGCAGGCTGCTGGAACACTGCGAGGCATACTGTAGCACATGTTCAGATACGTTGCTCGTACCGTTGAACCAGTGTTTTCTGGCGGCTAACGGTCTCCTGTTGACCACGTTGGTCGGCCACAAAGCGGGAGTAGTCCAGTGCTTGGAGACCCCCGACCAGTCCCTGCTCATAACCTGTAGTCTGGATAAAACAATCAGAGTTTGGGATTTGGAAACAGACACGTTGTCGCATATCTTCGAGATCAATACTCCGTCCTACGTGGTCATAAATGACACTGGCTCTATTTTATATGTCGCCTTGAAAGATTGTTTTTCGATGTATGATGTAAAAACTGGTATACTTATCAATCGGATCGAACCGCCACACGAATTCAAGAAGAAATCGAAAGAAGTGGTAACCATCGGCAATGGTGCCACAAAGGATGTGAAACCAACTGTAGTCCAATGTCAGGTCGATCCGAAGTATTTGATCATGGCTTACGGGAACAACGTGGACGTTTACGAAATCGGGACAATTTACAAGCACAAGAAGAGATTCGAAATTTCACTGTCTGTGGCCTTCATGAAACTGGATAAGGGCTTGCTGCTGGTCGGCGTGGGCACCAATTCCTTGCTGGTCGTAGATATAAACTCGCTAAAAGCTAAACCATGCCTTCACGATTGTGAAAAGCTGTTGACTAGCTATGTACATATGACGGATAAGGGTCGATGCATAGTCGGCGTCTGTGAGCTGGAAGGCGGAAATACTGGTATTTTTTCCAATGGTAAATTAGTCATGAAAGATTTCATGAACCACATTCCTCAGGTGTCTTCGTTCATATCGCCCATGCTGGCGGTCGGCGGAAAAACCAAAGTGGTTGTTGCCAACGTGTCCAGTTGGCAAACCGTGTCCTCACTGTCGTTGTCCAGTGACGTCAGCCAGTTGCAATTCGTACAAATCGCCAACGACTTATCGATGTTGGTTGGATGTCAAGACGCCACCGTTAGACTCTACAATTCCAAAGGCGACTTGAAACGATATTTGACCGGGTTCTGGTCGGGTCCGACTAATTTCTACGTATCGAATACTCGTCTAGTGACATCATCAGCCCTGGACCCTTATGTAAAACTGTGGGAGCTCGCCACTCATTGGGGTCCGGATACACCTGTGGTCGTTTCCTCAACGAAGCCAATGCCTGCTGTGTTTTGCAGGATTGATGGTACGTTTGTTGTCTGCTCGATGTCGTCCGAGGAGAAATGTTTAAACGTAGCGGACGCCAGTGGCATTCAGTCGAATTGTCAACTGGATTCGGAACTGACCGCTATGACCATGGTCACTGCCAAAGATTTGCTTACCATCGATTCGTCCGGTCAAGTCGTGATACGCAACGTGGAGAAAAAATGTCAAATAGTGAAAAAACTACTGTCATTACAGGAGCCGATCGTATTTCACGATTTTTCGCTTCAGTTTCGAACTGTGGCCTTTTTGACAAAGAGTCAAAAGGTGATCATGCTCGAGTTGCGATCCGACGAGGAACTCCATTTCGACTTGTCCCACACTGATCCGTGCTCGGAAATCTATGTTACTTTGAATTCGTGCTTGGTTACGGTCGGGAAGGGTTACTGCCCCAGGCTAATCAACACGCAAGGAAAAGTTTTGTACGAACTGACCGACGGTCGCCCGGGTGGTCAGGAGCCAGCAAAATTTTCGTGCACCAACGGAAAACTTTTCGCCTTCTACCTCAACGACGAGATCCACATTCACGACCTGGTAAAACAGACTTCCGTGTGCACCATTGCCGAAGTGGCTGGTGCGGTTTCTTGTTTAAATATCACTGAAGACGGAACATTTCTGTTAGCGGGTATGTCCACATCGGGCAATTTGAAATTGGCTCAACGACAAATATTTTTGTACACCACGGTCAAAGGAACTTTCATACAGAAATTCTTCGTGTACTCGCCCGTGGTTCAGATTCACTCGTTCGGTCAAATCGTAGGAGTAACCACCGCCTTAGGCTATTTCTGCTGTTTTCGCTTGCATTCGTCGATTACAGGCGAAAAATTGACCGACCCGATTCGAAAAGTCAGTTCGCCAAAAATTCATCCGAAAAGTGCTTCAAGTTCAAAGAATGTTAAAAAACAAAGCAAAACTTGCAATTTGCTATGAAGCAAATATTCCGACTCGCCACAAAGCGAAACGTGCAACTTTTGCTTTTGTCCAATAAAAGTTTGATATTTTTTCGTGTGCCTTTGCCGTTTGCATAATTTTATTTTGTGATTAAACTTTTTGCCCGAATGCTCTATGTCCAGTGCGTGCAAAGTAGCAATTCTTCTTCAAGCTTAGTCTCCAACAGTTACAAAGATAAACTCAGGATGAATAATAGATGATGCGAGTACATATAATTGGCTTGTTATTCAAACATATTTCCATCAATTGCCAGTTCCATCTCCAGAAAAAGTACCTTGTGAAAGTTTAAATTGGACCATAGTTTTACATCTCGAAGATCTGAAAGTGTTTGCATTTGTGCTGAAAAATTCATAAATAACCCCTCGAAATCGGAATTTTCTTCCTCGCAATAAATAATTGCATGCGGAGCACTTCCTAGACGACCAATTCATGTCCCCGTATTGCAGGATAGTAACCTTTTTTCGAAACAAACAAACAAACGCATTAAATGTTAAAAAAAATAGAAGATATTCATATATTATGTATATAGAAAAATAAGACAAAAGATATATCATTTCTTTTGAGATTTCGCGCGCGAAATCGAATTTGGCATCGATTTATTTTTGATGTTTCTAGCCGAATGCATCAGATTTAACCAATCGGTACTATTTTTGGTTGAAGGTTTCAGCCAATCGGCTCCGTTCATCAAAGTGGTTGGCATCCATTTCAATTGGGTGCCCTTATCCGTGCCGGTCATACCCATATACGGCAAGGCTTCTACGTAAACGTTACTGGTTTCCGGAACAGCCATAATGGCCACATCGTGAACTATATTATCAGTTTGCGTGGACATTAGCCGCTTCTTGGATTTTTCCATGTAATCCTGTACTAATCTGTTTTCGGCGTTTTTCCCCATGACAAGCGACAATAATCCGCCTCCCTTTTGTTTCTTGATGACACTGCGGATGTACTCTTTGGCCGCTTTCTCATCGCTACCAGTCAGCATGGTTCCGTTGGCCTGAGCCGCCATGTATTCTTTGCTGATCAACTCTTCGACGCTATCCGATATGCTGTTCAATTTATCTTGTATGATATTGTACACCATGGAGAATAAAGCTATGCCGATTATGATGAAAAAAAAATGTACGACGGCGTATTGATACTTCTTCGGCGCCACATCACCGAAGCCGATGGTGGTCACGGAAATCATGACGAAATAGAAAGCGTCACCGAAAGAGATGTTGTCCGGCTCGGAAAAGTGAAAGAACACAGAGCTTATCAGGAACCATAGCACAGTTATTAAAAGTGCGAAAGACAACGGCACATCCATGGATGTCACTTCGCCCATGGAATTCTCGTTGATTAATTTGACGGCGTTTTTAGGTTTTTTGCTACAGCATTTCTTGAAGAATCTCATGATCCGTCTAATTATCACCCAACATCGGTGAAGCGCTCGCGTTAACAGTTTTCCAACGTCTCCCAGCGCTATGACGTTGAGAAGGATGCCGACCAGTGCTGATATGACGGCCGCAGCTTTACCACCGGCAGTGCAAGGAGCTTCTGTGCCATATCCTGAAACGAAAATGGCTTACTGCTATAGTGCTTGTTATATGGCTTCTCGATATGTTCCAAATATGCTTGCTTTCGCAGACATGCTTGTTGACGGATAAGTTTGTTCCAAGATAACACTTGAATGCGCTAGTTCTCATCTGCAATGCTTTTACGTACGCTTTGTTAATGGATGTGCTAATGGGTGAATACGCTGTTTGCAAACAAATACACTGTTCGCAAATGTGCATTCACTTTGTATGACTACGAGCCTTATACAAAGATGAATCCTGTACGTGGGTCAACAATGTTTTTTCAGTCTTACCTATTGTTGTGTATATTGTGTTGAAGAACCATAGACTCTCCCAATACGTCCAATTGCATGACGAATTATGTTCAATAGCGTAAAATATTCCGCCCCCTATCAAGGAAAAAATGACCAGCGCCACCGATGACCATGATAGTCTCAGAATGGATTCTTCGTCGGCCCACGTTTGAGCCAGTCTTGTGCACAGGCTCAGCTTCGGAGCCGGTCTTTGGCCCTCCTTCTTGGTACTGCCGGACGATGGCTTGTTAGTGAACGGATCTTGATTCTTCGCCGCCGCCATTTTCTCTTTCTCATTTTGCCACTGATCCTCAGCCGCTGGCGTCGTACGGTGAGTTTGTACCCTGTCGTTTCTGTCGTGGCCGAAGAATAAAAACGACGTGTGAGGTTTGTGTTTCGGCTGCGGCGCATTACCAGACTTGCCCAAAGTGGACTGGGCCACGGTATCATTGGGTCCCCAAGCTAATTTAGTCTTAGCCGGCAATTTATCTGAGCCGGACATTTTTTCGTAAGACAAAAGGGTCACATAATGGAGCGTGAGTCTTTATCTTGTTCTCAGGCGGTCGGAGCGAGTGAAATCCATGGGACATATTTAAATGTATCGTATTTTGCCCTGTCGTCAATGGGAATTGAACTTTGTCAATTATTCAACGTTCCTTTTCTTGCTTGACGAACGTCGATGAGCATCGCTAAGAACATACGCAATTGTCACATCTTAACTACCACGTAACTAATATTGAATCAAATCAGCTCGATGGCTCGACACTTTTTGTATTGTTATTTGTAAAATTGTGGTTAAATTATGAAACGTAATGAGGTGATAAATTGTTATCAATAAAATATGGTTGATAAGTATAATTTTATGCGTTGCGGTGCTGGCAGTCGGACGAAATTATCGAAAATGGTCTCACAATGTGCTAAATGACCATGCAAAACGTACTTGAAAATTGCAGCTTGGGAACTAAATTGATTTCCAGAAAAATTATTAGTTGGAAATTTATACCGCTTGATTTTTCCGATGACAAATGTTCGCTGTGACAATTGCATATGAAAATTATTTTGAAGTTCATAATGATTCCATTTGTCGCCCGATTTACGTATTAATTTTCGCAGTGTTGGTCGATATCTGCTGAATTATCAGCTTCCGCTTGTTGCTAAGGAGCCAAAAAACAAATGGCATGGTTTTTTTAGTTGATTCCTCACGTTTTTACGTACGCAAGTAAAATTGAACGGGAGCCTTCACAATAATAAAATCTCAAGTAAACTGAAACTCAGGTTCAATCTGTTTTTTTGTGACTGACCTAAGTTTCACATTTGCGTCGAGGAAATCATTAAAATTTTGTTTATTAAGCGATTTTAGCGCTTAAGCGTTCATTTGTACCACGAATTAAGAATATATAATTTTTATTAGATTTCATGCAAAATCGTAAAACTTTGAACTGAAAAATCTTTGAGCACGAATAAGCAAATAAGAACACAAAAATACGTAAAAATCTTCAATAAAAAGAATAAAAAAATATCGAACAATACAAAAATATAAAAATTTACGACAAAATAAAAAAATCATTTAAAATTTGAACTCTTGATCAACAAAAGTTCCCGGTGATGAACGACGTATGAGGAACTTTCGCAATTCATCATAGCAAAATACGTAAACGGCGAATGGCAAAGCAGGCCACCACCACCAGAATCTAGAAAAACAAACAAAAAACATGCCAGAATTTGAAACTTTCTCGACAGAAATTGGAAACATGATCAAATGGAGAATTTTGAAACGCATTTGCTCTCAACTATCCTCGATTACTTTAATCCGTAGAGCCGCAATCCAGTGTCCAATCCGGGAGTGTAGCACAAGAAAGCGCACAGGACAGTTTCGAAAACGAGCCCAGAATTCAACCACCAATTGCTGAAACGGATAAATTTCGAGTTCGTAAAAATTTTACGACTGTTGAGAAAATCGTACCCCATTCCTTGATGCAAAATAGAATTTCGACGAGTCTTACAAACGACCAAATTCGCCCACTGAATGACAACGTTGGCTGCGAAGTAAACAGAATTTACAGTGTATTCGAGCGCTTTTCGATTAGCGTAAGTCTGCAAGAGGCAGATTTTTGAAATGTAAAGAAACAAAATCTTTGTCTGGACATTTGTTTTGCCGTACCCATTCTTGACCGTAGCTGTCTTCCAAGTTGTTCACGTTCATGTTATCCCAATCTTCCAGGATACCGAAAAGCTTCGAGGGCCAAAATCCGCATTCGCCGAACACAACGAAATACGCAAAGTACGATCCGACAGTCTCCATGATTCCCATCTGACCGTAAACGTACGAAATAAGTCTGCAAAAAAAACAAAAAACTTGTCGGCTATTTGTAACAGCCGGTCAATAAACCGCTGTTGTCACTGGACAACTATAGTCACTGGACAACTATAGGCACTGGACAACTATAGTCCCTTGAAAACTGCATTCACTGAGCAACTATATACAGTGAACTACTATAATCACTGGACAACTATGGTCCCTGGACAAGACAACTATAGTCACTGGACAACTATTACTATTAGTTTTTGTTTTTACCGAGCATTAACGAGCTTTTCCGTTTTGTTATCACGAGGCTTTCTTTTCATGATGTCGCTTTCGGCTTGTTCATATGCGAGGGAGATGGCCGGCCACTGAAACCAAAAATGGTTCATAAAGAACTTTTCTCGGCCAAAAATACCGTCCCGGACTTACGATATCGGTCCCCAAACAGATACACAGAATGGTTACTGTATTCAACGCCAACGGGATGCCCAACGGGATAATCAGGATGAAGGGCATAATTTCGGGAATGTTCGTAATGAGCACGTAAGTCATGGCTTTTTTCAAGTTATCGAAAATTAGACGACCTGAAACGTGTTTTAAAAAGTCAAAATCGAGTTCGAAACGTGTTTCACATTTTTGCTCACCTTCTTCAACGCCGGTGACGATCGAAGCGAAATTGTCGTCCATTAAAATCATGTCCGCAGCTTGCTTGCTAACGTCGGATCCAGAGATGCCCATAGCAATTCCTGCAGGAAATACAGTAGGATACTGTAGGACTATAGTTGATCGTAAAGTACAACGATTTCTTACCGATGTCAGCTTGTTTCAACGCCGGCGAATCGTTGACGCCGTCGCCCGTTACAGCCACGAAGTAGCCCAATTTTTGATATCCTTCGACGATCATCAGTTTCTGCTGGGGCGACGTCCGGGCAAAAACGATTTCCTTGTACGTTTTCAAAACATGCGCCAATTCCTCGACGCTCATATCCTTCAGTTGACTTCCGTGAATCACGCATGCTTCGGCCAATCTGCAGTTAGGAAAAATGAGTAACTGAAATCTGCACGAAAACACAGTCGGAAAACAAATTTTACGTCGGATCGACGTCTTCGATCTTGCATTTTTCGCGTTCGGCAATGTCTTCCACGGTTTCGACGCCTTCGGTGAAAATGCCGACACTTTTTGCGATGGCTTTCGCCGTTATCGGGTGATCGCCGGTGACCATCGTTACTCGGATGCCGGCCGATCGACACTTTTGTACGGCGTCCGGGACCCCGGGTCTCGGCGGGTCGATCATCGACATGAGACCCAAGAATCGGAAGTTTTCGACGGGAAAATTTCTCGGATCTGTGTTGAATTCGAATCCGGCTGGAAAGTCCTCGTCGGGCAGCGCGCAATCGCAAAATCCTGCGAATTTGTGAGTCACATTTTTAACTACAGTCACTGGGCAATTATAATCACTGGAGAAAACTTAGTCATTAGGCAATTGTAGACATTGAGCAACTACAGTCATTGGGCAACTATAGTCGCTGGACGTTACCGAGAACACGTTCGCCCATGCTGCCCATCGTGTAGTAGGCACCATTGAACTGGTCTCGGAACTCGTCGTCCACCTTGTGCACTTTTCCATTGTTCAAATAAGTGCTGCACCGTTCCAAGATTCGTTCCGGTGCGCCCTTCATGACGACCAAATAATTGCCTTTGGTTTTGTTTTCCAGGACGTGAACGGAAACCTAAGAGGAAAATCACCGAAAATCTGTGATAATCGATCGTTTTTTCGTTGCTAACTTGATATTTGTTCGTGGAATTGAACGGAATTTCGACCAGTTTAGGATTTCGCTTGCGCCAATCGACGACGTTGCCGATGGCGATTTGCACATATTTCAGAAGCGCATTTTCACTCGCGTCGCCAATGCATTCACGCCTGAGGACGGGCATCTCTTTCTAAAATAATAAGGAGAGACTCGAGCTAGGAAAAGTTATTGCCCGCAAGCCTACAACTGACTACAAGTAACCAGCAGCTGATGCAATTATTGCAGAACTGACTACAACTAACCACAAGTGGTCTACAACAGACTAAAATTAATCCAACTGACTACAAATAGGCTAAAAGTGGCTAAAAATAACTCACAACTATTACAACAAGCCTACAACTGACTAAAGCTAGCCTAGAACTGACTACAACTAGCCTGCAACTGACTACAACTAGGCTACAAGTGGGTACAAATAGCCCACAACTGACTACAACTAGCCTATAACTGACTACAACTAACCTACAACTGACTAAAACTAGCCTACAACTAGACTACAATTGACTACAAGTGGTCTACAACTGACTACAATTAGCCGACAACTTTTTACAAGTCTTACTTGACCAGACTTGAATTCGGCTCGATTGCACAGCGCCGCGCACTGAGCAAGCGCAATGAAATCGGCGTCGGTGTGATCGGCGTTCATGTCATCCTTGTTGCGAAACGTGAAATGGTCCTGCGACATGTCCGCGTCCATGATCCGGTTGTTGAACCAAACGTGAGCCACCGTCATTCGATTTTGAGTCAACGTGCCTGTCTTGTCCGAGCAAATGACGCTCGTCGAACCCAACGTTTCCACGGCTTGCAACTTCCTAACCAGGCAATTTTTGCTCGCCATTCGTTTCGCAGTGAGCGCGAAAAGTACCTGAACCGGGCAAATATTGAAAACGAAAGATAGTTGACGGTTCTACAAATGATGAGGGCTTTATATTGAGGGCTCTACAGTTAAGGATTCCACAGTTGAGAGAGCACTACAGTTAAGGACTCTATATTTGAGGGCACTACAGTTGAGGGCCCGGTAGCGCCATAATTGAGGGCACTATAGTACGCCCCCACGGTTGAGTGATCTATAGTTGAATAAACTACAGTTGTAGTTACGGTACGGCGTTGTACTTACAGTAACTTCGATCAGCAGGCCCTCAGGTACGTTACCCATGACGCATCCGATGAAGATCAACACGGCGGATATGAACGGATAATGATAGCACATGCAAATTATGAAAACGATCACGCCATAGGTGATGGCTACGATGCTGATAATTTTAATGAAGTGATTGATTTCGATGGCGATCGGCGTGGCGCCGACGTCCAAGCCGATGGTCAGCGTGGCTATGCGACCCATGACCGTGTTGTCGCCAGTCTTCACGACGATGCCCTTGGCGCTTCCTAGAAACTTTCTGGTGTCAACTATAGTTGAATGCAAATATAGTTGTTCACAGAAGTATAGTTGAGTTGAGTTGAACTATAGTTATTGAATACTGTTGATCATTGAAAGATAGTTGATGGCTAAACAGTACTTGTTCATAGAACTATTCGTATAGTTAATCATAGGGGTATAGTTGATCACTGAAGTACCGTTAATCACTGAATTATAGTTGATGGTTGAACTATAGTTGATCACTGAATTATAGTTTATTACTGAACTATAGTTGATCATTGAAGATATTGTTGATATTGTTGATAACTGAAATACAGTTGATCACGATCTATAGTTGGGCCCTGAGCTATAGTTGATCGAAGGACTATAATTGATCACTGAAAGACAGTTGATCACTGATCTATATTTGATCACTGAAATACAGTTGATCGTTTAACTATAGTTGATCACTGAACTATAGTTTTACCTTCAAGAGCGAACGTTGAATAAAATGCTATGTTAGCAGTTTCCAACGGGTTGTCGTTAGTACATTCGCTGTTTCTAGCCTGAGGCTCGGATTCTCCAGTCAGTGACGAATTATCGACCTGAAACCGGCATCGAAATCGATCAAACGGCACCATTATTTCAAACACATCAAACTTTTAGTTCACTTTGAACAGGTTGGCTTCCAAAATGCGTACGTCGGCGGGCACTTTGTCGCCGCCTTTCAGTTCCACGATATCGCCGGGCAATAGTTCGTTGGCCGGCAGTTCTTTCCTAGAGCCATCGCGCCACACGACACATTTCTGCAAGGAAAAGTTACTTGCTCAACGACTATAGTTGTTCAGTAACTATAGTTGTCCAATGTCCATAATCCATCAACTCAGTGACCACATCCCATTTCTTCGTCTTATCTCGGAGAACTATAGTCATTGAACACCTATAGTCCTGAAGAAACTATAGTCCCTGAGCAACTAAAGTACACTAGCTTACATCTGGAACCATGTTCTTGAATGAGTTCATGATTTGAGAACTGGATCTATCTTGATAATAACTCAAAGCTCCACTGATAAAAACCACCATAAACAACGTCAAAGCCAACCACGCCTGAAAAACAGATTCAGATACGTGGTTCAGAAAATGCGCCCTAAAGAAACGAATTTACATTATCATTCAACGCGTAATCGTTGGTAGCTTTGTCGACGCCGTAGCATATCAGGCACAAGACGCCTCCGATGAAAAGCAAAATGCCGAATCCGGTGAACGTGGCTTTGACGAATTTGATCCACTCAGGCGTTTGCTCGGGCGGCGTCAATTCGTTTTTGCCGTACTTTTGACGAAATTCCGACACGGTTGACTCGCTCAAACCCTTCAAAACCAGTCAAAAATGAAAACACGATTTTTGCGAAACGCAAAAAGGCGAGTTTTATTGAATACCGTTTCCGGATCTGTCTTCAAACGTTGAAATAATTCGTCCAATGGTATTTTATGCTCGTCCTGAAAACGATTCATAAATTAGAATCTACAGTATGCCAACTACAGAGCGACTATAGTTGCCAACTATGACCTTTATAGTAGTCAACTAAGGGGACTATTGTCAACTTTTGTCAAATTGTCAACTAGGAGACTATAGTTGTCAACTATGGGACACTACTGTTGTCAACTATGTGGGGACTGCAATTGTCAGCTATGAGGGGACTAAAGTTGTCAACTGTGGGACAATACAAAATTGCCAACTATGGGCGCCTACAGTTGTCAACTTTGGGGGTCTATAGTTGTCAAAAAAAGGGACTACAGTTGTCAACTATGGTCAACTATAGCCGTCAACTGTGGTATACTGTACCATGTCCACTTCTTTCTTCATGTTGGACATTCGGGTCGTATGGTCAGTGGCTTTTTTGTTACCTCCGAAACATGGAAGCTTGGCTTTAAGTTTATCCATGAGGGTCATCGGTTTCGGTTCCTCCTCCGCCGCGGCGGCGGCCACCGGCGGAACGAATGTGGTCGGTTTTTTGTTCGCCTCGACGTCCCGATCGGCACCTTTTTTCTTGTCAGCGGGACCATTTTTCGAATCTTGATCGTTTGACGATTTTTTCGATGCGTCCTTCGCCGGCGGAGCGTCGGAAAGTGCCGCGGAAGCGGTTTTCTCGGTCTTTTTCGAAATCACATCGTTGTCGGCGTTTGTCCGCTTATCTTTTTTGCCGTCGTCAGTGCGTTTCTGTTTTGCGTCGACTTCGGTGCTTTTCGGCTCTGGATCCTTCCTTTTCGGCTCCGGTTCTTTCTTTTTGGACTCTGTATCGTTCTTTTTGTGCTCCGAACGAGTTCCGTTGTTTTCATCGCCGCTGTACACGTTGGAACCGTTTTTTCCTTCGCCGTTCGAATTCGCCGCCGATTTTTTCGTTCTCTCGTTATCGCTGTCGACGTCCGACGACGCGTTGCTCTTGGTTTCGGGAATCGTAAGCGTTTTGCCGCCGGCGCCCGATTTCTGCTTTTTCGAACCGATTTTCTCCTCGTCTACGCACGTAACGGTGTCCGTTTCGTTACCTTGCGAACTGGCTAATTTTTTCGCAATGGACGCTTCGATTTTCGACGGCGATCGTTCGTCGTCGGTGTGCACGGTGAAACTTTTGTTTTTTACAATGACAACTTTATCTCGACCGCTGGGCGAGGCCAGGACAGTTGGTCGGGCCAATTTCGTGGTGTCGACCTTCTCTACTGAAAAGTCATAGTTGGGTGAAAGCAGTGAACTATAGTCACTGTTCAACTATAGTCACTGATTTACCTAGGAGATTCTTCTTTGAATCCACTTTTCGCTCGTTTTCGCTCCCTTCGCTACCACTTCCGTGTTTGGCGCGCTTGTTTTCGGCTTCCTTTTCCGCTAGTAATCTACGAGCTCGTTCCACGGCTTTATCCTCTTTGGGACTTTCGTCGGAAACGTCGGCTTTGGTCCGTGGAACCCTTTCCACTTGTGGACTGCTTTTTCCGGCAAGAATCTCCCACGCTCGACCATCGCCGCTCATTTTGGCGTTCATGCTGTATGGATCGTTGTCGAAACTCAAATCAGAGATTTTTTCATCTTTATCGTCGCCTTGTCGACGAGCTAAAACAACGAGCAAGGTTTGAGAAATTAAAAACAAATTTTGTGACCTAGCTTTTTACTTTCTTTGTCTTTTTTGGAACCACCGTCGCTACCTTCGCTGGAGCTCTTTTTTGATTCGACTTTTGTTCTTTTTTCTTCCTTCGAGCGTTTAATACGAGCTAAAAATGCAAAAAAACAAATTAAAACACAAAAATATCCCTCAAAAAATGTCGTCAAATTTCACTGTCTGCTTTCTTTTTTGATTCATCGTCGCTGCTCTCGCTGGAACTCTTTTTGGCGTCGAATTTCTCGATTTTTTCACACTTTTCAACCTTGCCACGTTTGGAACGAGCTATAAAACGAAACGAAGAAATCGAAATCAAAGAATTTCCGCAGAAAAACTATACAAAAACAAAACTTTACATTTGGTTTTTTCACTGTCTTCGTCGTCGCTGCTGTCACCAGTAGAATTTTTTTCGACACTTTTTTTGACAGTTTTCGTTCTTTTACTGTCAGATTTTGTGTTTTTCTTGTCTTCGTCGCTTGTTTTTTCGTCGCCACTGCTTTTCGCTTCGACTTTCTTGATTTCTTCGCTCTTCTTTGATTCGGAAGGAGTGGAACTTGTTTCGACAGTTTTTTTGACAGTTTTAGCTCGTTTCCCGTCCGATTTACTGCCTTTTCGATCTTCGTCGCTGGCTTCTTCATCGGAACTACCATTAGTTTCGACTTTTTTGCTTTTCGTGCTCTTTACGGATTCCTCTGAATGTACCTTGATTTCGGGTGTTCGAACGGCGCCGACAGTTTCTTTGTTTGTCTTTTTGACATGTTTCACGTCACCTGAAACAAAAAATGTCACTGGATCGACTTCAAAAACGACCAACTTTTACGTTCATGATTTTATTTACCTGTTGATTTATCTTTCGATTTCGCATCATCGTCGGAACTGGAACTGACACTTTTTTCAACAGATTTTTCGACAGTTTTGGTGCGTTTAACATCCAATTTTTTGTCCTTTCCATCTTCGTCGGAGCTAGATTTCGCTTCGACTTTCTTGATGTCCGTGCTCCTTTTGGATTCGTCACGATCTTTTTTGACATTCGAATTTTGATCTTTACCATCGTTGGAACTTTTTTCCGCACTTTTTTCGACGGTTTTGCTTCGTTTACTGACAGATTTTTTGTTTTTCCCATCGCCATCGCTATCTTCATCGTAGGAACCACTTTTGGCGCTGACTTTCTTACGTTCAGACCCTTTTTCGGAATCTTCGGCATCTTCGTTGATATCCGGATTTTTAGCTTGTACTTCAGCCACCTGAGCTTCAACTCTTTCCGGATGCGCGAATTCTTTGGCGCCCTTGGCCAGCATTTCCCACGCCCGACCGTCGCCGCTGAATTTGTTTTCCATGCTATTTTTCCTTTCGTCCTTGTCGCCCGAATCCGACTGACTTTCGTCGTTGTCGCCGCTGCCTTTGTCTTTCTTCTTCGACTTTTTGGCATGTTTTCCATCGTCTGAAAACAAAAAATCTCACTGGATTATCATCCAAAAGTGATGCATTTCGAAGAGTATGATTTTTTTTTTACCTTTTGATTTCTTTTTCGACTTCTTTTCATCGTCGCTGCTGCTCGAACTCGAACTGGAAGTGGAACTTTTTCCGATTAATTTTTCTTTGATGCTGACTTTTTTCTTTTTCTTTTTCTCCACTGTTGGCTCATCGTCGGCGCTCGAATTTTGTTTTTTATCTTTCTTTTCCTTTTTCTTTTTCGAAGATTTCTCGTCGTCGTTGCTGCTTTCGCTGCTACTTTCCTTCTCCAATATTTTCTTCAACGCCTTTTTCTCATCCTCATCCATTTCTTGTGCGTCTTTTTCTTTTTCGTCTGTAAAAAAGCAAAATATCCAGCAAAATCAGACAAGTTCTGCGTCTGGCTGACTTACCAGCGGGCGATTTTTTGGAATCATCTTTGGCGACATCGGAACTCTTCTCAACGTCGCTGTGATCGTCGGATTTCTTCTTCTTACGATCTTTTTTGGAATCCACCTGAGGATCATCGTCGCGAACATCGGATTTTTTACCTGAAATTTTCCCATCGGGGCTCTTTTTCGATTTATCATCGTCGCTGCTGACATTGGATTTGTCTTTTCGACGGATTTCTGATCGATCGTCGTCGCTGCTGCCTTCGGATTTCTTCTTCTTACGATCTTTTTTGGAATCCACCTGAGGAACATCGTCGCGAACATCGGATTTTTTGCCTGAAATTTTCCCATCGGGGCTCTTTTTCGATTTATCATCGTCGCTGCTGACATTGGATTTGTCTTTTCGACGGATTTCTGATCGATCGTCGTCACTGCTGCCGTCGGATTTTTTCTTCTTTCGATCTTTATTCGAAGTTGCGTCGCGAATTGAATCGTCGTGGCTGACGGATTTCTTGTCCGAAAGTATCCCATCCGGGCTCTTTTTCGATTTCATATCGGATCTTTCGTGATCGCTGCCTACCCCGGATTTGTTTTTGCGACGGACTTCTGATCTCTCCTCGTCGTCGCTGCTACCGTCGGATTTTTTCTTCTTTCGATGTTTTTGCAAATCCACAATTATTGAATGCTGCTCGTGCTCGTGGCCGACGGATTTTTTGTCCGAAAGTTTCACATCCGGGCTCTTTTTCGATCTATCGTCGTCGTCGAATTTGATTTTCTCACGGACATCGTCGTCCGACTCGACCGTTACCAGTATACCGTCGACGACCACGGATTTGGATTTGACCTTCGACGAATCCATTTTCGACCCTTTATCTCTCGAATGCGTTCGCTGATCGTCGTCGCCCGAGCTGTAATCGCTGCTTTTTCTCGTATCACTCCCGTGCTTGGCGGCCATTTATTCTATGTATCGTAAAATCAACTCGCAACCATAGAAAACAAACAAAATTCGACTACGAAACCGTCTCAAACTAGGCTATTAGGTTTTGTTACCTAATACTACTTACAAAAATCAACAACCGTTTGATTTCTGGTCGTTCATTCGTCTTCAACTGTATTAGTCCGCGAAACTGATGCGACGTGACATGAATAATATTCAAATCCATTCGAAGAACTAGATTTTGTTCGCTGACGACCGAAAATATGTATTTTTGTTTATGAAAGAAGATTCCGTTTTAGAAACGATAGTTCTATCGATAGTTAGATCCGAAATCTCGGCGTCGAGTCGTTAAAACCGACAAAAAACTGCACGTTCGCAATGAAATTTAGCTGAATTGGAGATCTTTTTGCGTCGAATAGTGTAATTTTGCGTTTAAAGTGTATTTTTGAATTCATAAGCGTTTTTTTGTTTATAACGACCTTTTTTGAGTTGAATGTCGTTTGCCAACGTTAGATGACAATCTTCCGTGGCTGTCACAAGTGCGAAACCAAAACAAACTGGTGAAACCAAAACAAAACTAGAAAACATAAAATTTTAATCCCAGTCAAATTTCTAAATGTGAAATCGAAACCGTACGTAAAACCCGTTTTAGACGACGACTTAAGGGGTATGTTTTCAAGTTTTTTTTTTTACAGAACCACTTGTGATTCCAAGTACATGTGTTACGGTTTGGTAGCCAGAACGGAAATTCCTCAGCGCACCTTTTGTATCGAATTAATCACTCGACGGGTGCTCCGAACTGCGCGAACTGTGTTTATTGTGAAACACATCAATGTCACAGGATTTTACAGTAACATCGTGTGTACAAACAAATAAACAAAAAAAATTAACATATTCTACAGTAAGGCAAAGAACATAAGAATCTACAGTAAGACTTCCGATGTACAGTATGAGATTTACGTTTCCTGATTTTGGCTCGGTTTGCACCGGTCTTTGACGTCTTTGACGTCAATTTGTCCGGGATTTCGGCGAACTCTGCGTAAGTCATTCATAAAATCGGCGAAGCAAATTAGCAGCTCCAAAAAAACGGTGCAATTGAAAACAGCGTCGTAGGACACGTTTCGTGCCAAAGGAAGTCTGGTTCTAGGCAATTAATGGTTTCAAAAAAGATTTTCAAGAGTTCGCCGAACGTCATAATTAGACGAAAATCATTAATAAAAAGTGGCAAAACCCGAGGGCCCATTCATCGTTTGCAAAATGGATTGTTTTTTGGGCGAGGGGCGGTATATATAATTTGCTAGCCCGGCATATCTGACAGTAGGATTTTTAAGTTCCGGGAAGTCGAAATTTGGCCAAAACCGCAAATAAGTTTCGCGTAGATCAAAGGTGAAGCGCCTAGCTAGCTAACGCCTCGCCGGCATCGATAATCGGCGCTCGTTAGCTCGGTTACGGGCGCTCGCCGCCGCCGGACGGCTCTCAACCGAAGTACGTAATGGTTCGACAGCTGACGGTGGTTTCGGGTAGGCCTCGGGGGCATCTGTTGTTACCTGGCCGTTTTTGTTTTCGTCGTCGTCGTCGTCGCACCTTCCGCCTCGAGTTTTTTTCTCCCCTCTCTCATCCCTCCTCGTGTTCACGCCAACCACGCGAAGAGAAAGATTAACTTTCAGCCGGAAAGGCTGCCGCTCGTTGCTCGTTAGCTGCGTGTCCAGTGCGCTTTTCGGCGTCAATCTTCTTCTTTTCGGGGCGGCGTCTCATCGGCGCCGACGCCCTCCTCTCCCTCTTCTCTCCCTCTCTCTCTCTCTCTCGATCGTGTTTCTGTTTCGCGCGCGCAACAGTAGAGCGCCGGGATGGAAAAGACGGAAACAAAAGCGCGGAAGAGTGTCTCTAAATTGAAAACGATATGACGGAAAGGCGCCTGACGGCGGCGAATCATAGAAAGACGAATTTCGAACAAATAACGCGCCCCTTTTGTTCCCTCGCCTCGACTCTATAGTTGTTAGCCGTCGACTCTACAGTTGTCGGCCGCCCCTCGTTCAAACTATAGTTGTTTCGAAAGTTAATATTCACCTCCGAATTTATATCCACAAACACGCACACACGCCCCCCTCCCCCTCCGGTGCTACGATCGACGAGGTACACACTCGGCGGCTTTTTCCATTCCTCGATATCGGACCCGCGGCGACCTTCGAGAGTTGTTAAGTTAAGTTCGTTAATTGGGGGTGAGGAAAACCAAACCGCAAAACTAAAAATTCGACTGGCCCGAGCCGTTTTCCATCCACAATCGAGGATTAATATGATTTACTACGTTTGGTTCTTCGCTTTCACGTCCATGAGCACGGCCGCCGTACGAGGCGTGCGCATAGCCAATTTCATGAAACGAGTGGCCGAAAGTCGATTGCCGGTGCCGCCGGTCGAGTGCACGAAAGTGAGCACACCGTGCCGATGTACGGAAGTGTATCCGCGGGAAATCGTCATCGAGTGTCACAAGGCCAACTTGCAAGAAGTAGACGAGGCTGTCATGTCCGTGTCGCTGTCCAAGATGCAAGTGTTGGCCATCGACTTGTACAGTTTGGTGGTCACCGGCGGTCAGTACGAATTCGGCGACAATTTCTTCGGACAGCACAACGCTCAGCCTCGGGCGTTGGTCGTCCAAGATTGCAAGATCAAGAAAGGTAAGCATGCGCTGAGTTTCGCTCCGGACGCTTTCCGAGGACTCGAAGATACCATGGTAACGCTGAAAGTGGACTGTCCGATGACGCCGCAAAGTTTGGACACGGTCAAGAAGTTGCGCGCGTTGCACGTGTTGCAATTAAATCAAATCCCGCTGGCGACGTTGGGCCGATTGAATTTCGCTCAATTGATCCAATTGGATTTGCGACACGACGAAATCGTGGAAATCGACGACGACGCTTTCGTCGACGTCGCTCAGTTGGAAGTGTTGCATTTGGGCTACAATAGTTTGAAGAAAATCAAAATGTCGTGGTTTCAAACGTTGACAAATTTGAAAGAGTTGTCGTTTCCGCATAATAAAATCGCCGACATCGACGGCGTTTTCAAAGGACTGAGCAAATTGGAACATTTGGACATCAGCCACAATCTACTGGCTAACATAAAAAACGGCCTGTTCGGCTTGTTGGAAAATCTCAAATTGTTGAAATTGGAATCGAATCGGCTCACCGACGTTAACGGCGACGATTTCGTCGGATTGGAAAATCTCGAAATTCTCTCCATGCACAACAACGACTTGCACACGGTACACAATAATTCGTTGAAATCGTTGACGAATTTGAAGAGTCTTTATTTGTCTCGCACGTGTCAAGACGCGTCGAAATCGTCGCAAGTGCTGACGCTTAAGGAAAACGCATTCGCCGGATTAAATCGCTTGCGGATGTTGGACATGGATTGCACGTTGCTGTTCTCGTTACAGCCGACGCTGTTCGTGCACACGCCCGAATTACGCTATTTAATTTTGGCCAACGCCGACGTACTGGAACCGTTGAACAATGAAACTTTCACTCATTTGCATACGCTCACGCATATGTATTTGGCCGGATTCGATTTGGAATTGTTGGTCGACGAAACGATTTTTAGCCCCTTAACATCTTTGAAAGAACTCAATTTAGTCACATATACGCCGGCGTTGTTCCAATGTCGACGAACTGTGCCCGAGTGGTTCGAAAACTTTTTGCAAGTATCGAAAAATTTCACCATCGCATTACCGAATTGTCTACCGAAAGTGTTTCAATAAGAACAATTATTTCGTTTTATTTATTTCGAAAATCGAACGAAATGTTAAACAATTATTTATCGTCGAACAAATCGCGTGTAAGTACAAAAAAGAACATTTGGGAACTGTTTTTGTTGTTGTTTTTTTGTACAAAATTTTTGCGTGTTCGATCGATTCGTGTTACAAATAATTTGCTTTATTTCTGTTGATAATGTATAAAAAACTTACGTTTTTTTACGAGATTATAAACGATTTTGTTGTAAATTTTGTTTATTTTATAAAAACCGACCGCTCGCCAAGTCGACTGAACTAAAGACTGATTTGAGTGTAAAGTGGAAGAATTAAAAAATTAAGGTATTTTGCGGCAAAATTAGTTAAAATAGACACAAAACATGAGCTAAAAAAACAAAATATGAGCTAGAAATTCCAACAATCACTGGCTTAAGTTCGGCTGCAATTTTTTATTTTCTTGGACCAATCATGCTGCATCGCGCTATTCCGTGTTCGCCAAGATTTGCAAGCGTTTATTCGCCAAATATTCCATCCGTTCCTCGGTGTATCGGTCTCTGTCGTTGTTCGAATCGCGCTGATAAACCTTCCTCTCATCAAAAGTCAACAATTTCCACCTGAATTCAAGAAAAGCTTCAAGTCACGAATGTTACTCGAACGATCGTTTACGAAACAAATTTTCCGTACCGTCTAGCTATTTCGCGGACTTTTTCCGGTTGCGACATTTTTGGATGTTCCTCGCGGACTTCGGGTCAAGTTTCGCGAGCGAAAAATATAAACGCGTTTCTCGTTCGTTTCGGATGATTCAAATCTTGATTTCGTTTTTTGTTTAATCGAGGTTTTTTCACGCCGCGGAATTTGCTCAGCCATTTTCTTTTCTCGATTATGTATCGTTCTCGCATTCCCGATACGAGTCTCGAGAAACTATCTCTCGTTTCAAAGTTTAATATGAATAACAAATTTGCTCATTCCAAGCGAAGAAAAAGCAAAATATCGACTGACTTTACCTGCATTCTTCCATTTGACGGCTACGGCTCGCATGGTATTTTGCGGCGTATCGTGCGATGTCTCGCTCATTTCCCGATAGTGAAATTTAACGAAATACGAATAGGCCGTTCGCGGACGTTTCGGCGGTTTAAATCGATTTCGTCGTTCTTCGGATAAATTTATATTGAATTGTAACGCGCACATGTTAATGATCGAGCAAAAAGTAAAAACAATCGAGAAAAAAACAAAAAGCCGACCGCTCGCTAACGCGGCTTTGCGTAACACTGATTTTGTGTAAAGACATCGAAATATGACCCGCAGGTTATTTAATATTTTGCACTTCCTGCCTACCTCATTTCAGACCGGGATTGCCGCCAAATAAATTTTTGCAAAAATCTCTCATTGCGGTTGTAAAAATTGACATCGTTTTACACAATTTTAAAACACTTTTGGGGCAAAGTATTGTTGAATTTGAGCAGTTTTGCGATTCTATCTATCTAATTTTTATTTCAACGAAAAAAACGCGAAAAGCTATCGGTATTTTTCTTTAGAGTTGAAATTCATCGATTTGTTTGTTGTTTTTTTTTTAGATAAAAGACAAGAAATCATGCCCGGTCGCCGTACCTACGACGAATATTTCGAATTCTTCGATGGACGACCGTCGTGGAATCATCGGCACAGATCTCGTAGTCCGCCGTCGTTTGATCGTGAAAAACGCGCCGAAAGATACCCGAAGGTGACTGATGTTACGAAATTTTGCCCTTTAGCTTCCAAAAAACGAATTCATAGTTAAAAATTCGAGTCGGTGGTTAAGTATAATATTGTAGATAACCTCATTGATAAACTATTGCTGCGGACCAACTATAGTCACTGATCAACTATAGTTGATTCCCCCATAGTCACTGATTTAACTGCAGTCACCAATCAACTCTTGTCCAGTTATAGCAATTATACAAAATTATAGCCCTCATCAACTGTAATTACTGATCAACTATAGTCACTGATCAACTATAATCACTTCTAACTATAGTTCACTGAACGGTGCTCAATATAGCGCAAACGAGCGCGCGATATTTGTTTGTAGAACTCCGAATATCACTATTTCAAAAGTAGAATTCCGCCGCCGGCAATCACCAGCCACTATGACGGCACCGACAGCGACGACGACGCCTGTTGCACGTTGTTCGTCGGCAATTTGGAATTGGACATAACGCCGGGCGAATTGCGCGAGTTCTTTCAGCGGCACGGCGCCGTCGAAGAGATCAACATAAAAAGTCCTCGTAACGCCGTAACAAGTTACGCGTTCGTTCGATTCGCCGACTTGATTTCTGCACGCCAAGCCCGCATATCTTGCAGCAGCGAACGCGTTCGCGATATGCGTTGCACGATCGGCTGGGGCAAGCCGATAATCACTCGTCGTCTGTGGGTTGGCGGGCTAAAACCGGGAACGTCCTCGAACTGGCTGCAAGATGAATTCGATCGATTCGGGGAAATCGAAAAAATTGACTTCGTTCCCGGCACTAGCCACGCGCATATTTTGTTTTACAGCGCCGGCGCCACGGTCCGAGCTTTCAACGCTTTCAGAGGATTAAAAGTTAAAAACGGCGTCGTCCAAGACCGGATACAAGTAAATTACAATAATGACTGGCGATTTGTCTGGATAGATTGCAAGCCAAGTCGTTTTTTTTGTTTTTCAGGTCGACTTCTTTTACAGTAGTAAAAACGATTCGATATGCAGCGTCGATCTCTATGACGATGACGGTCGCGACCACCACCATCGTCGTCTATCGAAGTCGCCGAAGAAATCGAAACGTCATCGCAGCAGCGACTACAGTTCGTCCCCGGAGCCCGGTGAACGTAGAAATTCTCGGAAAAGCAGTCCAAAATCGAAACGTCACTCTTACAATCGCTATAGCACGTCGCCCGAGAAATCGCCGAAGAAATCGAAACGTCGACACAGCAGCAGCGACTATAGTTCGTCGCCGGAGCCCGATGAACGTCGAAACTCTTGGAAAATCAGTCCAAAATCGAAACGTCATTCGAACAACTACAGAAGTACGTCGCCCGAACCCGATGAAGGTAAAAAATTGTGGAAAATCGACACAAATTCGAAACGCCATCGTTCGAACAGCGGCCACGTCGGTTTACCATCGACCGATTTGAACATTGAAAGTTTGGACGATTTGTATCAATCGAGAAGTCCCATTTGGACGGGCCATTTTATTTTGAAACGTTCTTCGTGTGCCGTTCATTTGTACAATTTGACGACAACCGACGACTTGGTGGACGATTATTTGCGTCGAAGCATCGGCGAAATGTCCGAAATGAAAATCGGCAAGTGTGTGAAATTGAAATTGCAGATAATCGGCGACCTTTTGGATTTATCGCCGACTTCGTTCAAAGCGTACACGTATTTGTTGGTCGTACCGAAGCAAGCGCCCGACGACGACGAGAAAACGAGCAAATTAAAGCGCTGTTCGTTGCGGTACGTCGTCGATTATTTGAAAGATTGGAAAAAGTCGGCGGGCGTTATCACCGTCGACGGTTCGACGATTTACTTGATTCCGAAATGTGACCAATCCGACGAATTTATGACGACTTTATGGCCCAAATTGAAAGTTTGGCGTCGTCATTCTGTCGACGATTGTTTGCTGATGGTGTTGCAGAAAGACGACGAAACGAGTTAATTATTTCAATTACGTGACCGTCAGTTTTGAATGTTAACCTCGATTTAACATTTTTGTGCAATTATGCGTCGTTTTCCAATCCATAAGTGTGAAAATAAAGTTCAATTAAAAAATCGTTGGAAAATGGAAAAAAAACACCCGAAAAACAAGCAGTGAATCAATAACTATAAAATAAATTACAACAATTTTAGTTTGCATTTTTGTCAATTTTCGGCCTTAGTCATAAAGTTGTTTTTTTTGGGAATGTTTTATCAACTTTTTGCGTTTTTTTTTACCCATTTTTAGGTTCAGCTTGTTTCAAATTTTGCTATAGAAAGCATGAAATGCTATAGAAAAAAATTATGTATTTTAGCAATTGTTTTTTGTTTTTTCGCAAGCAAGGCGTTTTTCTTGTACTTTTTAGATTTGAATTCATTTTTTGCTCGTTCTACGCGTTAAGAAGTCAACATTTTGATCTAAAATATTAAGCAAAACAACAAAATCGAAAACATTGCAAAAATATCATCGCGAAACGTCTCAATTTTCTTAACACACTGCAATTAATTTTTAAATGAAAAAAGAAAAACAGTATAGCGCCAACGAAAACAAAAAACAAACAAAACACGTTTGAGGATATGAAATTTACAAAATTTAGCTAAAATGAAAACAAAAAACGCGACGTGCGGCTTTGCGAAACGAGCGAAAACCTATTCCACGATTTCGAATGCCGAATGTTTCAAAGAACGCCTTCGAATCACTAAAAGTACCACATCGACAATAGTTAACGACGGAAAATAGGACATAAACGTTTCACGAAAAACAAAAAATGCGCGCTTGCCAACGATCAAAATAGTTTTAAAAATGTATAATTAGATGTCATAATGATAAATTTCATCGAAAATAAAACTTCGACGTTCGATTTTTGTGCTAGTTTTGTCGTTTTTTTTACGAACTTCCTTTTTGTAAAACCATCAACAGACAATCGTCGAAACAACGTTGCCAAACGGCCAATTTCGGACATAAATTCATCATGAAATCGTCGGCGTACGGACATTTCGGAAACGAATAAACGACGCCGACGGGCGACGACGATTTTGCGGCGGCCGCCGACGTCGCCGTCACGTTGATAACGCCGGCGGCGTCTTTCTCTTTAAAATATTTCACCAACAATTTCAACGGGCGGCACTGTAAGTCGGCGAGTTTAACGTCGTCGGCGGCTTGCAAATTTGGATTCGGCACGGCCAACAAATACGACGCGTTGTCCAACGACGACGACGAAAGTTTAAGAATGTCGCTCGTGCGCGGTTGATCCAATTTCAAACGCTGGCTGACGCTCAGTTGCACGCTTTCGCCGCCGGCATTGCGCAAATAAACGTCGACTAAATCGTCGTCGCCGGCCAACGTGTACAACTGGATCGGGTACGCCGAACGTTTGAGTACCAAAACACCCGTCCAAATTGGACTGCCCATCTGGTACAGATCGTCCAACGTTTGAGCGTCGAGTCCGCTCGACTTAACGCCGTCGGTCGATTGTCGTTGCGGAGGCGAGCCGACGGGGCTCGACGGATTATGGCGTCGGGACGATTTGGGTTTCGGCTCGTCGGCGTCGCGATGATGTTTCGACGACGAGTCGGTTTTACGCGATTTCGTACGCTCGCGAACTTCGGGCGACGAACTATCGTCGCGCGAACGGCGACGCTTCGATTTCTCGTTGGACTTCGACCGGCGACGATAATGATCGCGTTCGTCGCCCCCGCCGCCGCCACCAGCGCCGCCGCCGCGATTCGACGTCGGCGGACGTCCGCCGCCGGCCGTACTACCACCGCCGTTGCGCGTCGCATCGTACATACTGCAGTCGGAAAAGTCCACCTGATAGAACAAAAAAGCGCAAGCTTAATCAAATGTATTGTTCCGATTTTTGTTTGAGTCGCTGAAAACGAGCTCAAAAATCAATCAACAATATTCGCTTGCCTAAAAAGCATATTTTACCTGCATTAGATTTTCGACGACGCCGTTCTTGATTTTCAGCCCCTTCATTTTTTTCCAAGCCTCGACGGCGGCTTCGGTATTCGAGAATAAAACGTACGCGTGATTATCGCCGCGAACGAAATCGATTTTCTCGATGGCGCCGAATCGATCGTACTCCTTTTCGAGCCACGCCAACGACGTATCGGGCCCGAGGCCACCTACCCATAGGCGGCGAGTGATTATCGGTTTGCCCCAACCGATTTTGCAGCGGTTATCGCGAAGATACTCGCCGCTGCACGCTTTGCGAGCTTCGCGCGCCGAAAGCAAGTCGGAAAAACGAACGAACGCGTATCCGGTAACGGCTTCGTGCGGTGTTTTAATGTCGATCTCTTCGACGATGCCGTACCGTTCGAAATGTCGGCGCAATTCATCGGTGGTAATGTCCAATTCCAAATTGCCAACGAACAACGTGCGACTGGCGTTGTGATCGTCCTCGTCGCTGTCGTTGCCCGAGTAGTGCCACGTCGGCCGAGGCGGCGGCGTTTGATTTCTATAGTCGCCGGGCGGCGGTCGTCGATGGTCGCTGCGAGGAGGTTCGTATTCCTTAAAAAGGACAAACAAAATTACGCCACGTTTTCGAATGGTTGCCGCTTTAGCGCAGTTTGGAATTGTTTTTGACGCTAAATTTATTTTTCTAGCGCTCAAACAAGCAAAAACTTCTCAGTTTAAACAGTTTAAAAACGATTCCAAACTGCTGAAAAAAGCAAAAAATTCTTTCGTTTCAAAAAATGACCCCTACAATTCAATTAAATACAAAAATCGAATTAAATAAAAACTTCCGTCAGATTTTTAAAAACTAACTTACGCCGAGTAGTTTTTTGTACGTATACATAATAATAAATGAATCATCATTAATCAATCAATCAATCAATAATAATGGCATAATGAATGAATGAATAATTAAGAATAAGAATAGAATTTTTTTCAAATTGAATTTTGCAAATTCTAATTCTCTCGTATTCTTTCATGAATTTTGGTGCGAAACGAATAATCGAACCCCCTTTGCTAATAAAACTGCACTCCGAATTCATTAAAACGAGTAAAATTTGGAAACTAAAGGGCATGTAAAGTAGTGGATAATAAAATAAATAATCTTAAAAATCAACCAAAATCGAATATATGAATATTACGAAAAATCGAATCAATAATAATACGAAACGAATTTTCGATATAAAACGCGTAATAGGCGACAAAAATTTTGGTTTTCACCTTCGGATATCTGTCGTAGCCGGCGTCCTGTCGTCCGCGATATCCTCCTCCTCCACCACGATGATCCATGAACGGCGGCGGCGGCGGCGGACTACGCGATCGGCCGCGGAACGAAGGCGGCGGCGGCGGGCCACCGATGCCCGGCGGACCGCCGCCGGGCAATTTCTGCACGAATCGGCCACCTTGATCTCGAACGACGTTGGCCGGATCAACTTTCGCCCGTTTACCGAGCAAATTGTAGATTTTTTGCAAGCAGTCGTGTTTGGCGTCGCGCGCGTCGTCCGGATGTTCGAAATTTATGTACGCGATTCGCTCGTAAACGTCCATTTGGCGCACGATTTTCGTATGCATTTCGCCGTAGCGGCGAAAAACCTTGTCCAACAATTCGCGCAAATCTTCGCCATTTATCTTCGGATCGATGTTCGTTATACGTAACGATTTGTATTCCTCGGGCGACTGGCTGCCGAAACGTTCTTTATAATAGGAACTATATTGCGGACTGCCGCTGCCCGCTCGGCCGCCGCGCGGCGGAGGCGGCGGCGGCGACGACGAACTGCCGCGTCGACCGTCTCGGCCGCCGCCCGATCTACTGCCGCGATGATGGCCGGACATTTTTTTCTTCTCGTACGTTTAAAAAATTCGATTGTCCGACGTTTAGTTTCGTTTTTGGAGCGATAATTTTGCTAATCCAGCGTCGAATTTCTTTTTCCCGACGTATTTTTGTTTTATCGGCGTCGATATTAGTTTTCCCACGATTTAAATCGAACTTCTTCGTACTTTCGGACGATAATTTTGTTTTCCGGACGAAATTTTCGTTTTTCACGCGCAAATCAGGCCGATTTTCACTATTTTTCGAAGCAGATTAGAAAATCAACCGCTTCGGACGATTTTAACACGTTGAATCTTCTTAAATTTGAATTTTTAGGGAAATTGTATTATTTGTAAACACGAATTTTTCCTTTTAGAAAATCTTAAAACATTATGTATGAAAATCAGGTAAAATTGATATAGGTATGAATATGATAACTTACAACGAAAAACCGAACATGAGTGCTTCAGGGCTTATAATTGTATTCAGATTGATATCTTAATATACGCGAAGAGCGCAAAATCATCAAACCGCTGTCCAAATCTATACACCAGCCAAACGGGGATCGACTGAATTTTATCATCAGATTCCTGATTGTAATTAATTGCCCTTCTTTATCAAATCAAGACAGCGACTTCGTTCGGCCAGAGCAGATTTTTTGGTTCTCAAGCACAAAAACATCGATTTTGTGAAATTTTCTTGCTCAATTTTCAATATTTCTCGATAATTTTTTTGTTTTCATTTGCTGTGTAACTTTGTTCGAAGTGTTTTGTTTGGTCTCTGTTGGTTTTTTATTTGTCTGCGAATACCGAAAAAACAAGCAACACGTTGATGCTTTGCAAAGGCGAGATTTGTTCCCCGAAAATAAAGAAAAAATGCATAAAATCGAAAATACTGATATTTCTACATTCTTTTTTGTTTTTGTATTGTTGTATCGTTTTAAGTAGAATAAAGAAAATTCGACGTCGTCTGTCAAATCGACAAAAAACTGTTTCTCTTGAAAAAATTCGCGCACTTTACACGAAGTCATTTATTCAGTATGTTAGCCAGGCGAGCGGTCGGTTTTTTTTATTTCTCTTTAAATTGCTTTTAGCAAATGAATTTCAATATTTCAATCAATAAAATATGAGTCAGTCGGCTTTTTCTTGACTTCCAAAGAGTATTCTACGTAAGAATGGCTAGCTCGTTCCGGGAGTCCGTTCACGTTCTACACGTGCCAGGAAACGTTACTGGCTAGAGCCTAGCTAGTTCGTCAATCAATTTCTATTCCGACTAACCGAACCCTCCATCTATCGACCATGCGAAGTTTCAACGTTGCGCGAATATAAATTGCATGCACTCTTTGTGAAAAATCGAAAATTCTCATTGCTTCGCAAAAAACCCGTCCGTCGTTCATAGGCCCTGCGTGTTTGTGTGTGAGATAAGCTCTCCGTTCGAAAATTTATTATTCAGCGTGTTTTTGCATTGGCTAGCGGTTGGTTTCCAGCAAAATCGTAATTCAGTAAGTTCCAAAAAATACTTTTAGCTAGTGGCTGTTACTTGATACCTCAACGAAAAAAAAAACCTCTGCAATAAATCAAAATCTGAACTTCAAAGTCCGACCACCGATCCATTTTCATGCCTCGCTTGAAACATTTCAGCGAGATATATTTGCTCGTTGCTATGCAATAAGAGCTATTACAAGCTCTAAGACACTGTGCAGTTTTTTTTTGTTCCTGGCAGATCTATTGTAATTCGACTCTATTATCTTTTAAATTTTTGACATTTCGAGGTATAATTTGATTTCTTTCTATTTTCGATGAATAACGATGGAAATTTCGGTTAAAATCTTCACTGACTAACTGTCGTTTCTATGCGCGAACGTGAATCACAATTTTCTCATTATGTCGAACGTTCGAGAGTCTAAATAGGGGATTTTCCTATCGGGTTTACCATTTTATGAACCACATTTTGGTTGCGCAAAGTTCGCAAACTCACCGATTTTGTGTCACAAAATGTTTTGATGACGGTTGAAATTCCAGTTTTTGTTGACTCGTTCGTCGTACGTGCCTCCGTTAAGTGACTATACCTACGTAGGTGTACTGGCTAAGCAAAATGCATTTCAACTATAGTCCTATAGTTCGTAATGAATCAGTTCTGTTTGCATTAGTAGTTCGTCCAGTACAATAAATACTACCGATTGAACGTCTGTGGAGATCCCAGCGTTTTCGTTTCGAGGCTAAATTGCTTTTCACTCGAGATCTATAGCTTTTTCAGCTGCGTGAACAATAAGCTTAAAAATAATTTTACAATATGACTTTGGTGAGTTGTTTTTAAATTTGTTATTTTTTACTTCTCCTTTCAGACGATTTCATTTTTGAAACAATATGTTGCGTTATTCATCCGTAAGTGTGTCTTCGTTTTGCTAAATCGATGCTGAAAAATGAATCGCACGACAAAAATGTTTACATTTTGTTTATTTTCGTAGGCTCCAACTTTGAGACCGTTTCCGAATTTCAACGCAAATCAAGATGCCGAAGCGTTGAAAAAAGCTATGAAAGGAATGGGTAATCGTGCTTGTTGCTGACATTCTTCGAGCAATTTTTCGAATCGAACTTTTTGTGCAATTCGTTACAGGATGCGATGAGAAACAAATCATGAACATTTTGTGCAAGCGATCCAACGATCAGCGCCAACACATCAAGCAAGCTTACAAAACTTTGTACGGCGAGGTAAATCGAAAAACCTCGAATACACGCCGCAAATGATGCCAGCAAGTTTCTGGAGCATTAATGCGTCATTCGTGGAATTGTTCCGAAAAGATATCGGGCCAGTCAATTATTTTGTTTTTTAGGATTTACAAAAGGATCTTGTGAAAGAGCTAAAAGGCAAGCTGGAGGATATAATCGTTGCTTTAATGTATCCGTTGGACGATTACGACGCCGTCGAATTGCACAAGGCGATGAAAGTAGATATTACTGTAATAAATGGACGGAGGGTCTTTTTTATTGAAATTTTCTAATCCCCTAATCCTGGTCCGGTGGTGGTAGTGTTCTGCTTGTTACGTTTCAAAATATTACACGTTTTGTGTTTTGCTTTGAAGGGTTTGGGAACCAACGAAGCGGTTTTGATCGAAATTTTTGCTTCGCGCACCAACGCCGAAATCCGCGCAATCAAAGACGCTTACATGCGCTGTAAGTTAGCAATTCGAAGCTGATATCATTATCAACTCGATTGTCGATCGATTTTGATTTTTAGTATACGATAGAGATTTGGAGAAGGCAATTGCTAGTGAAACTTCCAGCGACTTCAAGCATTTATTAGTTTCATTAGTTCAAGTAAGATAGAAAATTATTTATCAGCCGTTGAAATCTAATTTCGACCGATATCTATGTATTTCATTGATTTCTGCTAAAATCGGTTTAATAATTTAAATAATGATATAAAACACCTAATGCCTACTGATCACAATAAATAAATGCGTTTCATAAATTGTCCCGAATTCTGGTGAAACGGGACCGATTTCGCGTCGATTTTATAGAAATCGGGTAATTTTGCTTTTCTCGCAGGGAAATCGAGATGAAAGCACGCACACCGACGAAGGCATGGCTGTCGCGAAAGCGAAGCAACTTTTCGACGCTGGCGAAAAGAAATTGGGCACGGACGAATCGGTTTTCAATGCGATTATTTCGTCGACGAATTACGCCCAACTTAAATTGATATTTCAAGAGTATCGAAAATTGGCTAAACACGACATCGAGGACGCCATCGAAAAGGAATTCAGCGGCGACATTCGCGACGGTTTGTTGGCAGTTGGTAAGCGGCTTATTTTCGTAAAAATGCCCGAAAAGCGAACGGCTAGCGCGCTTTTCGTTTCGATTTTCGCTTTTAAGGCGCTATTTTTCGTTGTTTCGCGGTGTTTTCCCGTTTTTCGAAGACGCTAAGCTGCGGGGAACGCTTCGAAAACGTAATTTTTTTTGTTTTTCGCAGTTCGTTGCGCTCGATGCCGAGCCGGCTATTTCGCGACGACGCTTCAAAAAGCCATCAAAGGTTTCGGCACTGACGATAAAACTTTGATTAGAATTTTCGTCAGCCGCTGCGAGAAAGACATGCTAACGATCAAACAAGAATATCAGCGCCAATACGCCAATTCGTTGGAAGCCGCAGTTGGAGTAAGTTCGGCGCTTGTAAATCCACTGTCTATAACCGTTTTTTTGATTTCCGATGAAAGTTTCGGTGCGGAAGACAGATTTAGTCGTTCAGTGACTATAGTTTGGTTATTAACTTAATTAACTATGGTTTTCAGAGACTATAGTTGTCCAGTGACTAGTTCCAGTGACAATTCTTGATTCACTTTTCTTGACTGGCTACTTTGTTTATAGGGTGACACATCGGGAAAGTACAAAGACGCTTTAATGCTTCTAATGGGTGCTCCCCCCGCTTAATTGAAACGCACTGCCGACGTTCAATATCCAGGATTTATTCTAAAAATACCAATTTTTACCCGTTTTTTTAATTGTGATTTCACTTTTTGTTAAACGTTCGTTGTTTTGTTGATTTATCGTAGTTATTATTTGGATTTTTTGCTAACGAAGTTTCGGAGAAAACATAATTTTTTGAACCTTTTTCTTAAAATCTTATATTTGCTTATGAATGTTATTTTTGTTATTCGTTGATATCATTTATACCGCTTTAAACGTTTTCTTTGAAAGTTTTTTTGGCTTTTTATGTGTTTTACAAATATAACACAATTGGGAAGTAAAAGGGATTAAAGTGAAACGTTTTTGTTCTTGTCAATGCTCTGGTTTTATTGAAAAGTGGTATTTTTTAGTTGTTTCACGAAAAAGTTTGTTCGTTCTTCTGAGGATCTAGAGTTGCACTTTACACTGAACTATTTTAATTTGTGTGTTTCACTTTACACCGACTAGTGTTTCAATTTTTGGTCGAGCTGAGCGGTTGGTTATCCAGTGCCGTTTATTGTACTTTTTTACTGTTCTGTCTGCTGCAGATGAGCAACATGCAACAACAGCCTTACATGCACGGCGCTCCTCATCCTCAGAATCCCAACGTTTACGTTCAACAGTTGGCGCCGCAGCAGATGAATATGATGTCGTCCCAGCAGCAAAATCCGTACGGCATGCAGGCTGTGGGCAGTCCGATGGGACATCAAATGGGACATCAAATGGGCCAGCCTGGTCAGCAGGTGCTGCAACAGCAGGGCGCCATGCAACCGTCACCCAACGTCGTCGACCCACAGATGATGAGGTTCGTTCGACCCCAGCAGCAACAACAAATGGCTGTTCCTCAGCTGTCGTCCGCAGGACCCGGTTCCCAGCAGGCGCAGGAATCTGCAGGCGAATCCGCGGGTAGATCGGGCCCGTCTATTGACGAGGGACAGCCTCCACATCAACCACAGCAACAGACTGCTGATCCTGCTGTGAACCCTGTTCAAAGGCCTCCTGCTGTCGAGCCGACTGCAGAGGCGTTAGGTTTGAAAAACTTGGACCAGTACGGACCGCTGGCGTTGTGCACGTTGGGCAAGGATGTGACTCGCGAAATCGTCAATCATTCGGTGGAATTCTTCAAAGTCTGCAAAGCGTTGCAGGTGCGCACGAAAACTGTCTTCATTTGCACCGAACCGTGCCAAAACTAGTTTCACAATTTTGTTTTTCTTCCAGTTGCCTTTTCAACATCCTAATCAGCAGCAGAATATCTTCAAAGCTAACTTAGAAAAACAGGATAAATCGCAAAAATATTTCGCCGTTCTTTTCGAAAGACTTCGAGAAATTAGTTCCAAGGTGGATGAACAATATTCCTCGATGATACCCGAAGATGCTGCGCTTCAAGTAGACTATAGTTCTTTGTCCAGTGACTATACTTGTTTACCAACTATAGTTATTCATTGACTATAGTTGTTCAGTAGCTATATCTGCTCGGTTCTAAATTTTTTAGTTGTTTTACTTTTTATACTTTTTTTTACTACTTTTACTTTTACTACACTTTTTTACTTCTTTACTACTTTTTTTTAACTTTTTTTAAACTTTTACGACACTTTTAGATTCTCAATTTGTTCAGCTGTGTTTCATTTTTTTTACCATTTGTAGATTCTCAATTTCGTCCCGTTCGCCGACGAGGAGACGCATTTGGTGAATAAATTGAAAGAAAACAATCCGGAATACGATCGACTGAAAATCGAACATCAACAAACGAAAGATTTGTTGCAAAGAAAACAAAACGAATTGAAAGAAATCATGAATTTCTTGGCGCCGGCGTGTTGGGAAGCATCGAACATTTTGAATCATTTGAAATCGTGAAACTTTTATTGTAGTTTTTTCTTGCTTGCGTGTAAATACTTTTGACGCACTTTCGTCGTTTTACGGTGCGAAAATTTGCTTCGCGTTGAACGAAACTGATTAAAATCAACGAGATTGTGTGAAAAATTGAATTGCAAAACAAAAATCCTATTTTAGAAGCGTAGAAAACAAATTTTTCACCCTAAAATTGTAGCCACGGGACACTTTCATCAAAACAACAAAAAAAGTCAACGAAACTTTTTTTCGTTTCAAATTGATTCTTGTTGCTGACACAAAGACGTTCATTATGCATGATAATGTGTCGAGAATTGTTCTTTAACGAGAACTTTTTCTTAAACAAGAAATAAAAAAAGTTTTTTGACATCGAAAAACTATTCATCACTCTTCTATGTGACTAACGACGACAAATGGGCATGGATTATTAAATGGTTGGCCATGGGTCTATTATGGATCGAAAATGGCTCCCTAAAACTAATCGAAACGAGCATTTATCGTGCCTCCCATCGCTTCAACTGGCAAACTTTTTCGATTCGTAAAAGTAAAAATGAGCGTTCGGTAGCTTAGTTATCAATGAGAGACCGAAAATAAAAAATGCTCAGTTATTTTTTGTTTTTAAAACCGTATGATCGGGTTAAAGCTTAAAGCTTTAGAAATTACCCCTGCAGCTCGATTTTGGAGCAGATTTTCAATTAAATCATATTTCGTTCAGTGTCTATTTTGGATTCACTTATGAAATCGAAATTTGCCCGAAACCGTTAAAAACGTTGATGAAATTTGTTTTAACAACCCCCGGCGGAGGAACTAGAGAAGAACGCCGAAAGTTTTTTCTTGTTTCGTTTCTGGACGAGATTTGAGTTAAATTACTCGATTAAAATGCTGCGGGCGACAGAGATTGATGCAAAAATTTATGACCAGAATATAAACTGAAATTTTTCCGATTTATATAGTTCCATTTTAGCTAATGAAACGTAGAAAAAAATCATCTTATTTTTGTGATTTGCAGTTGCCAAACCGACAGTTCGAAGAGATTATGAGTATCATTTTTTATCCAGTCAGAGCAAAAATTGACGACTGATTATGGTCGTTAAAAGGCTCGTTCGTGTTCAAAATATATTTCCCTCAAATTTCATCTTATATTTGAAAATAATTATCATTTAGACGAGTTTTCTTTCATTTTTATTGACGGTTATGAAACAAAATTTGATGTTTTCGAGACAAAAGCAATAAACAACATTTTTTGGCTCATTTTTTGTCTGAAATTATCTTGATGTATCCCAAACCCGATTTCGTGATGGCGTTATTCGCTTCGAAAGCGAAATAAATGAGCGCATTATTTGTTTTTTCATTAGTAAATCAGGCAAAATCTTTGATTTGAAATTTTACTTCTTGATTTCTCATCCGTTCCAACTTTCAACGCTTTTAGGATTAAAAGTGAGACATCTTCGTTCAGTTTTTATTTGATTACGGGGCAAATATAGAGTTCGTTCAGAGTGCTCGATTTTCTTTTCATTACGTTCGGAAATAATGTTTTTCTTTTAGATTATCGGCAAAACTTTTGATCTTCTTTCAGTTCTCTAGTTTTGACTAGTTTAATATAAGAGAGGACAGAAAATTTGCTTTCTGGAGCAGGGAACGGTGCTCTTTTAGTTTAAACGAAAAATGTTAGAATTTGTTTTTTAACAAAGTTAGAAACATTTTTTGCCCCCGAAAACCACCCAGCTAGACGAAAAATCTGAAAAAATTACTCATTTTTGAATGATTATAAAGTTTGTTGGAAACAAATTATTTAACCAGCTAACTATTATTATATTTTCCAACTCGTTCGACCAACGATTTATGATTCTATTTTCGACTGGGATTTGCATTGTTCGAGCAATTTTTCTCTATTATTTCCTAACTATAGCTGACATTTTTGAAGAACGATAATAGTTTATATTTATTCACCTTTTACGGAAAAAATCAACTATATTTCGTATGGCGGCTGGATTTTAGAAGAACATTTTCATTACTTAGTAATATTAGACAGTTGTCCAGTGACTATAGTTGCATGTTGTCTATAGTTATACAGTGACTATAGGTCTCTAAGACTATAGTTCCGTGGACAGGGAAGTTCATTGAACCACTTTGTTACAGACCAAAAAGCAATCAAACTTAATTGTTTTTCTGCGAAACGAAATATGGTCTCTGTAAGAATAAAATAGGTGTCGAATTCGGTCGGAATTGGTACATTATCTAGAAACAACCACTCTCTTCTCGCTTTCTATTTTATTTTGCGAATCGTTAACAATTTTCGCTCGTTCCGCGTAACATACGAGCGCCGTTGTCGAAAATAATCGGCGATCCGGCGTCGTTTTCGGTTTCGAAAACTTTCGCCAAGAAAAAATCTACTTATACTTGCGTTTTTTTATGATTTTCGAAACAAAACTTTTGCGTTTCATATTTCGTCACTTTTTCTCTTTCAGATCACGACGCAAAATATGAACTCCACAAGCCACAAATACGAACTATTGATTTCCGATATTATTCTGAGCGGAATTTTGGCGCCTATTTTCCTCGTCCTTTACGTTTTCGTTTTGTTTATCATCGTGAAAGAATGGAAACAATTTCGCAACCCGTACTATTCGATGACCGTCGGTTTGGGGCTGTGCCAGATCGTCATGCTGATCAGATTCATATACACATTCATGATATCCTATCATCGAAAATATCTCATGGGCGAAACGTTCGACAGTTTCATGGCGACCATAGCATGGTCGGTCGGCTGGCACAGCGTACTTACTTATCAAATATTCATATGCCTCAATAGGTTCGTGGCGATTATATTCTTCGATAGATATCGGAACATCTTTACTACGAAATTAACAGCATTTTTGGTCGTGTTTTGCTATGTTTCGGGCTTCATAACGCTCGGACCTCTGCTGATCAAGCACCGAGTGAAATACGATTTCGATTCGCGCATGAATCTGTTGGTGCCTCAGGACAAAGTCACCGAGGTGTTTTACTTTTTGGACGTGGTGTTCGCCTGCTTGGCAGGATCTACAGTTCTCCTGCTGTACGCCACAGCAATTGTTGTGACGAAACGAAAATTGAAACAGTTTCACAGTACAGCATCGTCGTCGCATGCTGGATTCATGAAAGAAGTGAAAATGATGGCTCAAGGTTTTCTCGTGGCGTTGACGTTGATTTGCCAAGAGGTGAATTTCTATCTGAATCTGAATACGGTTGTGACGTTGACGTTCATGTTGTTGCACTCGGGCATCACGCCGTTGATCTACTTGGCGTTGGACAATAAGCTGAAAGGATTTTTCGTCTCTTATTGTCGTTGCGATTTCAAAAAACAGTTCAAAACCGACTCCATAGTGGGCAATCGTGGAAGACGGGGAACGTACGAAAATGTTAAAAACGACCTGTAAATTTGTTTCTATTGCTCGAAAAGAAGATAGTTTTTGAAAAGATAAAATAATTTTATTTCAACTGAACAGCGTTGAATGGATTTGGTTGAGATCACAAAATATGCAAGAAAGCAACAAAATGAAACATATTTTTGGTATTGAGAAATCAAGAATTGAGCATCTAAACCAATTCGTCGAGCATTAGAGTTCTCCGATTTCCACTGATTTCATCAATAGTTCGATGCTCTTCTAAATTGGCTGCAGGCTTGAGTTCTATGATGATGCTAATGCGATTTCCATTGTGAACCAAAGTTTCATGTTCCTTCACAGACCTTGAACTTCTTTGAAATTTGGTCCCGTTTTCATCAGTTGCAAGCAAATTTCCTGACTTGCTTTCTTCTATAACAGCACCGAACTGAATTTCATCATTATCCGCTTCGACCAGCGATGATTTTGGCAATGTTAAAGTTAATTTAATTTTAATACTATTGGTATCTGATTGCTGGCCATTGTTGTTAATGTTCCTTGAAATCACTGGGTAAGCACTGGCTGTAAATATATATCCAGCACCAAAAAACATGAAAACATCCAAGAGCATGTCGGATAGTTTCAAATTTGAGACTGAAATACGACAATATTGAACGCACTTTTGTTTTATATTAGAATTATACAACCACCTTCCGGTTTCATTTAAAGGTAGTTAATTTTGCAATCCAATGCAACACTTAATTCATCCTACAGAGATTTAAACGAAGTCCCGCATGTGACCAACCACACAATGTACCATCTCGTTTGTTTTATTTGTGGCACGTGTCATTTTTAAATTCATTATTATTCATTCTCAAACAAATTTCAAAACATATAATTTCTAATAAAACCATTTCTAATCTCAATCTTTCTCAAAATCCTGTTTTCCACTCGTTGACGCACCTTTCGCCAATAAATGAGAAGGGAAATGTTAGTCTAACGGGGTGTACGTTTTTGGTAGCACTCTGCTGGCTGGTGTTCGAATGAATGAAATCATATCGTACTCGGTTCGCAACTCAAACCGCACCATCGTAGGAGACTCACTGAGGCACTGTAGACCACGATAGCTAGTTACGGTACTTTACAGCCGCGTAGCTGTTAGTCATAGGCTTCTCTCAGAGGAGTGCTGTGACATATTGTCAATAAAATATTTAACTTTACTTGATTTATATTAATTTCTTTTCTTTAAGAAACTGGATAGTCGCACGTTACCACAAAAATTAGGTCGAATATTGTCAACACCGGCACTTGAACTTGCAATTCTATGAATTCAATTGTATAGAATTGATTTGCACTTGAATTCATAGAATTGCTTTCAACATGTACAGATTGACAATCAATGACCATAATTTAACGACATCGTACATTTATGGGTTGGGTTGCGGTTGGTGACGAGTCGTTTTGAAAAAGTGAGTGGGAATGAAGAAAACACATAATATTTCCGTTGCAACAGGTTATCTTATTTGTGATGGTTTCGTTAACCACGGTATGTGTCGTCTCTAGCTACTTTTTGCGTCGATTTCTGTTACGACTGATCCTCTCAACTGATAGTCAATGTCCTTTTAAATAGTTCTTGAATATTATGTGTTGCCAGCGATTAGGTCCATTGCAACCCCTCTTCCAATTGATGTTTTAAAGGTTTATCTTTGAGTAGTAATATGTAGTGACATGCTATGAAGCGAATTTGGTAATATGCCTGTGTATTTCATAGGCAATTTACCATCACACCCCATTGGCCGGTGGGCCGGCCATTTTTTAGTTTGTCAGAGGGAGGAGCCTGAGAAGGCCACTTGGATTAGATTTTTCATGCATTCACAGCAAATGACTATATCTATTTGTTTGGTATTGGTTAGGAGTAATTTATATCCTTCTCTGGTGCATCGGTTAATCATGTACATAGCAAGCATGTTCATCATATGCACATTTCATGAAACAGAAGGATTCCTTTTCTGGTCCAAGTTGCTTGGTTGCTTGTTTTGATGTAGAAACTACTTGAAGTTGATGATGAATGTAGTCGTTTTTCAATTTACAAAATTTTAATATAAACATACCTTAGGGTGATTTGATGAAACCTGATTATACCAAACTTGCGTTCCACGAAGGTGTATTGACTGGGGTACAGTTCGGGTGTCTCTGTATGAAATGAACAAGAAAATTGGCAGTACAGTATTTTTCATACAATCCGTTAAATCTAACTTAACTAAATCAACGCAATAATTTGCAAAGTCAAAGATAGATGCGTCGGAAATTTGTTTGCATTTGTTCAAACAGGCGTCTTTCAATCTTAATTGCTTCGGTAGTAGCGACAAACCAGCATCCGTAAATTTTGAAAAGTATGAAAGGTCCAATTTTGTAAGGTTGATTAATTGGCATAGGTAACTCAAAATCCGATTTGTAACAACATCCTTACAATTGACCAATGACAGCGCCTCGAGATTCTCGCAACTGTGACACACTCCGCGAAAGAAGTGCTCGTTAACTAATTGGTTCCAATATAGATGAAGCTCTTTCAATTGATGTAATTCTTCGATTTTCGAGAAGTAATGATCCGATGTTACTATTATTCTACAATATATGGTTAACAAGTCGATATGTAATACTTGCACCTTCGGCAGTTTGTTGAAGGTGTAACTCAATTCGTCTTTCGACATTTGGTGATGACAGCAGAATTTTAGTGTCTCTTAATCTGGACACTGATTTGTAATTAAACTAGAAAGCAAATGAAAGTATGAATCATCTAAAAATGCCCTACTGAGCGCTTTTGACGAAATTACTTGAATTATTCCAGGTATTAATTGTCCTTGGTTAATGTATCAGTGTTTCAACTGATGCGGCAACATTGATAGTGAACCTGTCGTCGACGTTGCAGAGTATCGACTGAGATCGATTGTTTATAAGTGAAAAAATTTTGTACATACACCACTGTGAAGTTTAGTAGCTTTGATCGGCAACTGCTGACAAAGTGAAATGGATGCAAGATTCGGACACATTAACGCGATGAGCTGCAGTAGCTCATTTGATACTGAGACCGAACCGCAAATTTAGTTTCTTCATGTGTTTGCTGCAACGGCATATTATCGACACGAATACTTCATCTGAAATGTCCCATCGCGAACAGTCTAAGATGTGAAAGTTCGACCAAGATAGTCTTGACAATTGATTCCAATAGGTACAAATGCGTTCAATTCGAATTCGATCTTCAGGTAGCAGAAAATGAAATATTTTCACCAACAGTTGACCAGGCAAAAGGCTGATTGTACAGTGATCCATAGTTTGTGCGTGTCGCAATGGAGAATACACAGTTACATTTTGGAATCTGTGAACGTGAATATAAAACTGGCTCTCGCTCAGAAAGATAATTCGTAAATGTATTTCACAACGTTTTCTGATCACAAAACCCTTTTCAATGAACAATGACGTCAGTTTTGATTTCAACACTGATATCAGTCAGAGCCATTAAAAATTTTGTCAACAAAAGCAAAGTTCAATGTGTTGATGATGAGAAGTCATGCGAGCAAGACATGCTGCTGAATTTAATGATACAACTTTGGTGACAATTCTACTTCCAAATTTTGACTGCATGTTCCGCTGATTGCTCAAATAAATGTGTGTATCGGATTAAAATAGCTTAGCTTGTATTACCACCGTATCTAGTCGTCATCATTGAATCACAATTTCATGTCTAAAATGCTGTGACCCATTCCAACCAATCCGAACTTGAAATTGAACTCTACTCGTAATGGAGAACACTGCAGGTCGGTTAAGAGAACAATATGTAATCTTATTACAATGTTACATATTGTTCTCTTATCAAGCGTAATGAAATGTAGCCAATGGAGGCCAGAATTGGTGGATGGCTAGTTGCTCGAGACCAGGTTCGACATGTGGAATCCCATATGTGGAACCACTCAGGCTCCACGATCGTTACGGCCCACGTGCTGTAACTCGGCAACTCCGCCAAGGAGTAGATGAAATCCGAACCGAAACCATCTCGAGTTGGGCCAGACCTAATTCTTTTGCTTATTGTTGATTATCTGTTGGGACAAAATAAATTCGTTCACTATAGATTAGTTGTCTGTTATTTACATTTGTCTGTTCCCTAAAGTGGATCGTCAGTTGAATGTTGTTTATTCTCTTGCTGAGACTATAGTTGAGTTAAGTCTGTTGATTGCTGCGACGGTATTAAGACTGCACAAGCAAGCTAATTTTTTAGATTTGATAGAAACTTTCGTCCAACTGTTTGCATTTCATTACAATTTGAAACAATCACTAAAACACAACTTATGCAATAAATACAAACAAAAGAACAAATAACATACAATAAGCGAAATATTATAATTTAATTATTAACAGATCCGCAAGCAATGCCTCCTAAAAATGAAAACGTCTCTTCATAATTTGCTAAATCGAAAATTACTTTTATAATATACTTTTCGAAATTAAATTAAATTCGTGTTTCTATATTTTCGCTCAAGCAAACAACATGGCGGCGCCCACACGTTAAACGCTGCTATGCTTAGATAACGTTTGCCGCACCTTTTCTGCATTTTAGAACAACTTTCCAGCATTCAAGTGCACTCGCTAGTTTAGTTTATAACTAATGCATAAAGCGTATCGTTCGGCTGGGCGCTGCGGCGGGCGCTTGTAATCTAGCGAATGGAGGCCGGAATTGGTGGATGGTTGACGGCTCGAGACCGAGTTCGAGACCGGACCTCTGAGACGGGTATAGTGGTATAATATAGTGACCACTATACCCGTCAATATAATAGTGGGGCACCGCACACCGAACCAACTCGAGCCGTGCTAGACCCAATTCTTTTGCTATCTTTGACCGAATGTGTTCAATTTTAAGTGCTGATTATGCAACGCTTGTCTGTTGTGGAGACATACGTAGTTCGCAGTCTGCTGATTTATGTGACTATTGTTGTTGACTGTTGGGACTACATTTGACAGTCTATTACTGACTTCAGATAGTCTGTTGATCTAAGCAATCTACTTTTTTAGCATTCGACTTCCGTTTGATCTTGAACTTTCGTCTAACTGTTTGAATTTTATTACAATTTGAAACAATTTTACTACTACACACAACTACTATAAATGCAATAAATGCAAATGAAAGAAAAAATATTCATACGATAAATCTAATATGAGTTAATTCAATTATTAAAAGCTCTTTGAGCATTAATTTTAAACCCAGAATTACTTTTACAAAATTACTTTTCGAAATTCAACTCGTGTTTCAAAATTCGTTAAGAACGAATTCGATGGAAACAACTTTGACGTTTTATTTTTCGAAACTCGGCCACACTTTTTTATCGTCGTGCCAGACTGCGAAATAATTGTCCGAGTTTCGTTTTGTGGGCATTTTTGACAAAAGCTGAAACAGTTAAATCTACGGAATCAAAACAAACCCCGCAACATGCAAAATCGAAAGAATTTAAAAACAAGACGTTTACTTTTCCACTAGCGCAAGTGATAATGTCTCAAAAGAAAATTACTAACTCATTATGTTGATCAATAGTTGGACTACTGTTGTCCAGTGACTATAGTTGTGCAGTAACTATAGTTGTCCAGTAACTGCAGTTGTCCAATGCCTACCTTGCAATTCGTCCTGTGGGAGTTACAAAAATCGATTATCCATCGAATAATCGTTCCTAAAACATGATGCTGAGTTGAATGACGCAACTTGGGTTACAATAATTCTACTTACAAACTTTGACCAAATCTCTGCTGCTTGTTCAAATGAATGCATCATCTATCAGATTAAAAAGAGCTTAGCTTGTATTACCGTATCTGGTCGTCATCCTTGTCCAACAATTTTATGTCTGAAATGTTGTGACCATTCCAACCAACCCGAACTTTATAATGAACTCGACTCGTAATGGAGAACATTGCATTGCAGAATAATATGCCGGCGCCCATAAAATTTGCAAAATATTTGATAAACGTTGCGTGAATTTAACTTTGCCCGTTGAACCATCTTTGAGTTGGGTCGGATCCAATCCTTTTCTATTTATGCTGGATTGTAGTCACATTGTTGGTCGTTGAATGTAGAGAGGCTATAATTGAAAATCTGTGTTGTTCATATGCAGATTTTGCCCTTTATACTTTGGTCCTTCGTGTCAATTCTATGCAAGTTGAATGCTTTGCTTTCTTCTCCGGATAGGAATCGGAAAGTGGTGCACTGCATAGTGTTTGTTCCTTGTATATACTGAACTTTAGAATAAAATATTTAGGAAAGATGTGAAAAAGGCTGAAAAGCGAAATGATCAGGATGAAACTTTTAATCTGTCAAAACATAAGAATGCCTTTGAAATTTGCTGAATGAACTTATACTATCCTGAGATCCATAATCCGAAACAAAACTGATGAACGCATATTAACAGAAGGCAAATAATGACTTCTTTTGTAATTTTGGACCAAACACAAGTACCAATGACCTTCCAAGGAAGACCAACGCGAGATTCAATTGTGTAATTTGCATTACGAGCATCTAGAAGCTTAATCCATCGTCACAACTTGAATTTTATTTATTTAATCGAGTGTATGGATAAAATTGTAGGTCCATATTTAAATTCAATGTCTGAAAAAAGACTAATTTTTTAACTGAAAAAATATTAAGAATTATAAATTTTACTTTTTTTAAAATGAATAAGAGTGTCAAAGTTGCCTGATATTGGTGATATTTTGACATTTCAGGTGTTTGATGCGAATTTGAAATAAACGTAAAAACAGAAAATCGTCTAAATTTCAAAATGTAAATTCCGTTTAAGACCCAATCCCCAACTGGCTTCATTTCTGATATTTCTTTGTTACTCTTACTAAATTAATTTGATGTTTGTGTTAATAAATAACAACATAAAGGATGTATATTTCCAATAATCGCAGCAATAAAGCTACTTTTCAGTTGTTATTCAATTATTACAATAATAAATTTTTTCGTCGACCTTGGCGTCAATCAAGTACACATTTACAATTGGTTAAGGCAAGCAACATGGCGGCGCCCATGAATTAAGCGAAAATTCTGATAAACCGTGCATAAAATTGAAAAATGTAAACGTTGCTATGCTTAGTTAACTTTCGCGACACCTTTTCTGCATTGTCAATCAAATTTCGAGCATTTCAGTTAATTAGCTAGTTTATAACTAATGCGTAAAGCATATTGTTCGGCTGGGTGCTGCGGCGGGCGCCTGTAATCTAGCGAATGGAGGCCGGAATTGGTGGATGACTTTGTCTCGAGACCGGGTCGGCTTTGAGTGGTACATCACGTACCCGTTACCTCCCGGTAACTCGGCTTCGTAGGAAGTCGTTCTACCGAACCTTCTCGAGTTGGGTCAGACCCAATTCTTTTCCTTTCAAGAAACTATAGTTGATCATCTGATGACTATAGTTCATCTTATTATTATTGATTATACATATAATACTGTATAGACTGTATGGTCATTGCAAAGGCTCGCTTACAAGCTTCGAGGTGTGACGTATACTCGAATCACAAATCAAAAATTCTACGGTTGGGTTGCACTTATAGTTAATGTGCAAATTGCTATTCCAATGATACAAATCTGTGATTCTACATTCAGAATTCAAACGACTATAACATAACGTATTTTCTCATGAATAATCCCCTCAGAATTAACCCTCCCTCGAAAATAGCCAGTCTATTTGAATCGACGATATGAAAAAATTTGTTATACTACTGCATCTGCCTCCTAAATACGTCATGCCAAATCAGACTTCCATTGCTTGTCACATTATCAACCTCGAAAACTTTCGATACATTTTTTTAGTTTTTTTTTTAATAGTTAACTCGACACCATTTGTCACTTTTATTTTAATTCAAGAGTTCCAGACACTCGTTTTCAACTTCACTGTTGCATTTTGAATGCTATCACAAATTACGTATTTCTAGTGATTCGTTTATTAGCCGCGGATTATAAGTGAGTAAATACTGTAAGATAGATAGCTATATCTTTAGCTTTTTATTACAATTTGAAACAATTTACTGAAATGCTTGTAACTGAAAGCTTGTAACCGCAGATTGCACTGTAGATGATGATGAAGATGACAGTGTTGATGATACTGATACTCAACAAGTTAACAGCAGCTTTAATGTTTTAAGAAAATATTTTATGGCTCAGAAAAATGCTAACGATTCATTGACTATTTTAAGCAAACTTGAAAACAATGTTTGCTTTTTGCACTTTCAAAAGCATAAACGGCCAAAAATAACTGATTATTTTTTGTCGTCAGCTTTACAAATGATTTTAAATTTCAATTCTGCAAAATAAAAGCCGTTACACAATTGTTAAAAATATTTTAAATTATGATTATATGCAAATTTGTGAAACCGCCCGCGAATCATTTTTTTTATTAATTCAATTAATTTGTTTTATTTTATGCAAATTTCTCTTCGACCGTACTTGATCATCGAAAAATGCATTATTTTAAAATTATTTTTTGCGTTTCATTTATTCGTCCGATTTTTATATGCGGGTAACTTTTGAACTTTACTTAATGAAACTTATTCGGATGATTTTTTTTATTATTATTGAAAGAAATTATACATTATCAAAATCCCGAAGGTGCATTCGTCGTTTGTTTTTTTTTGTTTGTTTCGCTCGTTTCGTTTCGTTTTTTGGATGTTTTCGACGAGTACTCGTCCTGTTTTCATGTAAAAATTCGTTCCATTCAGGCGAAAAGTTAAAACGAGATAGGATAAAAATTGTTAGTTGTTTTTGTTTTTTTTTAAATGTTGTAATATATCATTGTTCGTTTTTCAAAAAAGAATAAATACTTTTCGTTCGATTTATTGTTGTACAGAATTGAAAATAAAATGTCAAGCGTTTTTATATGCAACATGCCTCGAATACAAGCCGCAGCGATAAAACTAATCTCAAACTTAATGAACTATAGTCGTTTGTGAACTATAGACGATCGAGAACTATAGTTTCTGATGAACTATAATCTCTTATGAACTGTAGTTACAGATGAACTATAGTTACTTGACAACTATAGTCGCCTGTTAACTATAGTGTATTGTGCGCGTGGCTTAAGAGTTTTTGCTCTTAACCATCGAAATGTGCATCATATGAATCAAGGAAACCAAAAAAAGTTCAACGAAAATCATTTGTTTTTCAGTATTTGAACAAGGAACACTGCTTTTAAATTTCATTCAATGCAAGACTGGCGATGTTTTTTGTCGATTGCAATAGCCCTGTTCATTAACAAGTTTTGGTTTTCGCTATTGCCTAATCCGGCATAAACGACTGATAAATTTCTCAAAGGTATCACAAGCATATAGTTGTCTGGTCCAAAATATTGTTCTAAGACAGGGAATGCTTCTTCCATTAAGTTTTTAGATTTTTCGAGATCACCTAATTCAAAGTGAGCGAAGCCTAAATTTGACAATGTGATCGCAACTAGAAAGTGATCAGGTCCATAGAGCTTCTCTTTTATTTTCAGCGCGCTTTCCAATAAAGTTTTCCCTTTTCTGGGGTCGCCTAAATCGCGATAAGCATTTCCTAAATTTTCCAATGTTGTTGCAACTCGAAAATGATCAGGTCCATAGTGCTTCTCTTTTATTACCAGTGCTCTTTCCAATAAAGTTTTCTTTTTTAACGGGTCACCTAAATCGCCATATGCATTTCCTAAATTAACCAATGTTGTTGCAACTCGAAAATGATCAGGTCCATAAAACTTTTCTTTTATCATCAGAGCTCTTTCCAATAACTCTTTGCATTTTGTAGGTTCGCCTAAATAATAATAATAATATCCTAACTTATCCAAAGTAGTAGCAACCATGGTGCTGCCGCTTCCATATTGTTCAATTTGGATGGATAAAAGTTCTTCAAGAAATGCTTTGTTTAGATTGTGCTCATCCATTAAGTAATTTACATCAGACACTTGAGTCAGCAGCATTTTCAGACTTGTTTGTTCGACACGTTGTCGTTGCTCTGGATTTCTTTCCAGCCAAAGTTTAATTTCTTCTAAAAGTTTTTCGGAATGAGGTGACAGTTGTCTTAGTTTACTGAATTCGTTGTATAACTCCAAATTTGAGCAATATTCAAGCACAAGATGACACACATGTGTGAACGTTATTTCTTCAGTTGTTTCTTCTCTGAGACTCAGTCGGGTTACTTCTTGCACAAGCGGATGAATTTGTAGAAGATCTTGATCTTTATTGACCATTGAAAGTTGACGTAGTTTATCAATTGCTGTTGTGACATCGACTTTGGTACCCATTCCAAGAAAAATCTCCACTGGGATTTTGTCGCTCGCTAAATAGGATATTACATTCAAAATTTCTAAAGGCAAGCGACCAACCTCATCTGAACAAATTTGCTTTATTGTCATTGACCATGTTGTAAAAGTTGTTTGCGTCGACCGATTCCCAGAGTCTGTGAAAAACTTGTGATTTAACAAGTCTGTTTTTTTTTCTTTGTATTCTTTGATGTAATCGCAGATTGAGTAGGGTGTGGATCCTCTTTTATTTATTTCCCATATGTACGAAGTTGCTTGCTTGAGGGCCAATGGAAAATATCCCAACATTTCTGCTAGCTGGGCACTGCCGCTGTCATCGAAATCTTCTTCATCTTTTAATGTTAAGACAATTTTGATGAATTTTCTAGCTTCACCCAAGGTGAAACTGTCCAACTGAAAGACTTCGATCAGCCCCCAGTCTTGATACCGAGACGTAATTAAAATATGAATTTTGTTATTTGGAGCCCTAGGATAGAATTCGTCGCTGATCGGCTTGTCAGCACTGTCGAATACGAACAAGCATTTAACATTGGCAAAATGCGCATAAACATCGTTTACAATATTCTTTATATCGTTTTCCGCTTTATCGGCTACCTTTATACATTTGGCTAATCTTTGAAATGAATCATGTAATGAAGCATCACTTTCGGCGTTGATCCACACGACCGTGTTTGAATACGTGTCTCCATAAAGTTGAATGTACCTCAAGGCAAACTGTGTTTTACCAATGCCGCCTAATCCAGCAACAGTTGCGGTCCGAACGATCGTTTTTGCTTCCTCGCCACTTTTCACCGTACATCTTTGCAGAAGGTTGTGAATTTCGACTAACTGTGCTTCTCTGCCGACAAAATGCACGGTCGGGCCACAAACATCGAAATAAAAGTTTTCATTTTTTTCTTTGACTGATGGGCTACAATCTAGAAATATAGGGTAGTCACGAACTTCTTGTAGTTTCGCTGTAAGTCTGAGGAATTACTTTTCCTGCAATGTAAACTTCTTTCTTCTTTAGTCATTACCAAATGATCGTACTTGCCGCTTGATTTTAACTTTGATTGCAGCAACTTGTAAAAAGCCCTGTTGTCTGACTCGATGCAAAATTCCTGCAACTTTTTGAAGACATCTTCTGTTCGCCTTTTAAGTGCCGCAAAAATCAACTGCAAATGAAACTAATCAGCAATGAACCAGTTTTAAAGTAACAAAACACTTACGACAAATTTTGCTGTAATCATTGGTGTTGATTTGATCTCCTCGAATTCGTCTTGAATTAAACATCCACGAGCGTGAAGATTCCATGAAAGAATATTCGGATCAACTGTCGCAGGTCTGAACTCATTCATTATTGAATCCAACACATTTTGAAGTTCAAGATTCATTTTAGATGTTAAAAACACCAAAGAGATGAAAACGTTAGTTAAATTACTAAAATTTTGCTTTTGTAAGCTGAAAAACGGTCTTTAGTTAACACTTTTCTATTGTTTACTTTTTCTCGCTGATAAGAAAGATAAAGTCAGTTGATGGAATTATATCAACCTAAACACAAGTGTGACAAGAGTCAATTTCTCTTATTCATTTTATTTACATTTCTCATTTTTCAAATCCATTTTACTTTACCAAAACATAATTTAATCATCATTTCATATTTCTAAAATCAAATACTTTCTCAATACACAATTCCATATCCATTCTCTAATCTTTCAATCTCTTTCCCAATTTCTTATATATAAACATTCTCCCACTCCTGATGCATTTTCTGTCTATAAAACAAAGAGTAAGAATTAGCAGATTCAGTGGTCGATTAGCAGACACTCTGCGCGTTGGTATTCCGCTCGTTTGGAAAGATCTGTTCGCTGGTTTGTTTAATAAAAAGCATATCATTAACTGTACCGAACTGAACCACACAACATCAGCGTTACAGTCGGTTAAGACTCGTTCCCCTCACGTTCGACTGTCGCCCATCGTATCCATTCGTCGCACTGTCACATGCGGCGATTAGTCACAGGTTCCTCAAAGAGGAGCGCTGCGACACAACATGCAATGTATTGTACCTGCGTTTCTCATAATATGAATAAGGATGAAAATTTTATTGTTTACCTCACAGAAAATGATGTCCCATTGAGCGAGCCACATCAAACAATGATCCAACCAATTATTTGTTTTTAAAGAGACGAACATGAACCTGAAGTGATCAAAATGTGACCACGTTGCCTCCATCTAAATACAACCATTTGAACATTCTTCAAAAGAAGTATGAAAAAAATCAAATGCATCGAGTAATTGCCTGGTTCAAATTGATTGTCGGCTTTTGTTCCTCATGATATTTATTATTACTCATACTCATTTGTTCATTTTAGTCTTTCAATAATAGAAAATAAACGAACCCATGATTTTATTGCTTTGAGAAGGTATAACTTTTACCTTTTTGTCACTGCTCACTAGGGTTGTTATGGTGCACTCAAATAAGTTTGAGAATGTCATCGACATGAATGAACAATTAGCTGGTTTGGCAACGTACGAGGGGGAAAAAGTGATTAAAAACACAAACCGAAATACGAAGTTTTGTCGATGGTACCTCTGGTTCGATGGCGTCTGGGTAAATGACCAGCTATCGTTTGTCGGCAGCAATCACATTGCTAATTTGCCGTTGATAAAAGCTGCAGAGTTTTCTGATTTTGACAACGATTACCCTGACGATTTTCTGTTGAGTCGGTTCAGTGGTTTCATTGGTTTGTCAGTATGTTGTTGTTTGTTGTGATCTGCCCAGCAATCTGGACTCATTGTAAATCCAAAAATTCGACATTAATGCTACCCCAAAAATTAAAGTTTCTCCTGAAAGAAGAGGTTTCCAATCAGACGATTTGATGTCGCATTCTTAATGTGATGAACAATAAACTGTGAATGAGACGAAATCTAAATTTTAGCTTGCAACAAGGTAGATCTATACTGTGTTCCGGAACCACGACAATGGCGGCCTCCATCACAAGCCGCATCCGGACGAGGAACCTCAATGGGGACAACCAAGTGCCCTCCAACGTTGTGATATATTATACTGTATTTGTATGTGAACCAGTACCCTATTGAGGTAACCTCTCTTCATCTAGTTGACCATGATTTTGTAACGTAGGTCTCAGTCCGTAAACCTAGTTACTGATAGATAATCCAAATACTGATATTATGATCCAGAATAAATGACTAAACTCCAAGATCCGATATACTTTTATTGATAAATAAACATAATGGAATAATAATACAATACAACCTTTCAATATTAACAAACTAGGACAATGGCATGGGAATAGATAATTTGGGCTTCTTTTATACTGTAAAAGTGAGTGGGCGGATCATATGATCTAGAAAATCAGGTGAGATTGCATGGGCGTTGAATCATATGATGTGTGGGCGTATCATATGATTTATAAAATCAGGTGAGATTGTGTGGGCGTGATGATTCATGGTGAAAGAATGTATGAGTGGGCGGATCATATGATTGTCATATGATGCGTGGGTGGATGATTCATAATTGCCATAGTGATGAATCATAGTTACAAAATAAAGATACTTAAATATGTAAATACAGATACAAATATTGTACGAACACGAATATGAGTGAGATAATATAAACATGTAAAATAAAGGTTATAAAAGTGTCTGTGTTACAATTTCGATACTCAGCAAAGTTAATTTGAATGCTATGCATTTGCGGGAGGTAATGAACTTGGACATATTTTGTCACAATATTGTTCGCCGTCTTGATTTCACTGACATTAAGTCGATACAAATCCATCGGGTTTGACTTTTATTTTTTCACTGTCCCATTCTATTAGCGTTTAAAAATTTCCAATTTCTTTCTTATTTCTATTTCTATTTCCGGAAATAAAAATTTTTGCCAGTTATTTTTATTTCTATTTCCAGAAATAAAACTCAGAATTTCCGGAAATAGAAATAGAAATAACGAAAGAAATAATTTCTTTGGAACTATTTCTGGAAATACTTTAAATGCAATTTGTGGTGGCATGGTACAAAATAAATTTAACGTTATAATGTTTTGTCTGCTAGAATTTACAAGGTGCCAGATTCAAATGTCGAAAATAATTGGAAATAATAGATTTTTTCTATTTCCTACAAAATTTTTTGTTTATTCTTATTTCTATTTCCGGAAATAGAAATAGAAATAATGAAAGAAATAATTTCTTTGGAAATATTTCTGGAAATATTTTAAACGCTACATTCTACCTGCAATTTAAAACTAATAATAGAAGAACTATTAATTAAAACTGGTGTAATGAAAGTCATGAAAACATTTTTCACATTTATGTGGTATTTGTTCATTCTGTTGAAATTCCGCATATGATCATGACTGATAAACACTTGATTGTTATTAGAAGTTCGTCGCTCAGTTTCTGAATGTGATGTCTGCCCATCTATCGAATCTTCTCCCGCCAAAGTTTCGAAAAAACCAAAAAGCTAAACTATCTAAGCTAAACTATCCGCCGAATTTAGAATTTGACGATTTATCTGCCAATGATTTATCTTAATAAGGCTTATGTGTCCATTGATCGTCTGTCAGATATGCCACTTGTACGACTGCCACCGGAATCCTTTTTAATCACAGTGTTCAAATATTTGGTTACTTTGTCAGGTCGAGACCATTCGTCTTTCCAGAACATTGATTCCCATTGATTTGCGGCATCATTTCAGATATGGCAACTTTGTGTTCATCCGATTTAAGGATCAATCAGCGACAGCACGAGCGATTTTTCCGCTTCACTCTCGATATATTATATCATAACAAAGCTAAGTGGGTTGGAGACCACTTGAGTATTGCCACTCTAATTTAAATTCCTTTATTCCAGCGCATAACAAATAATTAGTTGTCTGCAAACGGTTGTTTAAATGTTCAAATTATGCTCAAATTTCGAAATCTTTTTTAAATATCGAGAAATTTAAAGAAAATTGTATTAATTAACAAATGTTGTTTTTATGACAAATGGAAAATGATGCATAGCTTACATACCATCCTGGGTTACTAGTTTTAGATGGTTCGATAAGGAAGCTCTGTTAAAAAGCTTTTCATTGAATTAAAACAAACTTACTCTATCCAAACTTGGCATCATCATGATAATTCGATGGAAGCTGAGGAACTGAGAAAACAGTTTCAAATACACCACCAGCAAGTAACTTGTAAAAATAATGTTTACCTAGTTGGATTTTTACATGGCACTAAAACGATCACAACATCTACCAATTTGTGTTTCAAGCTCATTTCTTTTGTTTTTTTAAGATATTTCAATGAGTAGAATTTGTTTTGATGTGTATTTTCAAGAGTTTAGTGGAATGATCACGCATTTTATTCCACAGGTGTCTGTACCCAGAATGTTCGGCACTTGTTCACTTTAGTGGGTAGCAAATATTTTTTTCCAAATTTCAATAAAGTTAGTATATTCCACTTCAGAATTACATGCTGAGTAAGAATATGCAATTCATATTCGCTCCGCATCATTATTTAAAAGTTACAGCGGTATTTAAATAAATAACAAATATAGGTACTTTCCTGTTATCTGGACCCCCTATAAAAACATTTCGATTTTTTTTCCTTAGGCTTAGGCTTAGGCTCAGGCTTATGCTCAAGCTTAGGCTTAGGCTTAGGCTTAGGCTTAGGCTTAGGCTTAGGCTTAGGCTCAGGCATAGGCTTAGGCTTATGTGGAGGCTTAGGCTTAGGCACAAGCTTAGGCTTATACTTAGGCTTAGGCTCAGGCTTAGACTTAGCCTTAGGTTTATTCTTAGGCTTAGGCTTAGGCAAATGGTGCGAGGAGGAGTAAGCCTAAGCCAAAGCCAAAGCCTAAGTCTACAGGGTGACCAAAAAAAATTGTCGCGCCCATATTTTAACAATTATTTACAAATTTACATAACGTTTCCTATAAACATGATACACAAAAATGTTCGCCAACATCTGCTCTTTACGTTGCAAAAAACAAAATCTCAGTAGCTGCAATAGGTTTTGAGAAAATGGCTCCTAACGCGAGGCAGTCGGCGATTG